>JAQIWN010000410.1:0-34544 GCA_034699025.1 Entomobrya cf. arborea Gr-Col-00668 | reverse complement strand
CTGGGCTGGACAGTCCTCGGTTCGGATCCTGACCTGGTGGAACATCTCTGCTATGTCTCCACTGAATGCATACTTCCGCTGCCGGAACTTGAGAAGAACTCCAGGTAAAGATATCAACAGGTCAGGTCCGGTCATCAAGAAATCATTGAGGCTCAGTCCACGTGAGCGGCTGGCTGCATCAAATACTATGCGTATTTTCCCCGGCTTATTCGGATGGGTAGTATCAAAGATCGGCAGAAACCACTGGACATTACTAGGCACTGCAAGCTCCTCCTCTGACAATTTTCTTGCATATCCACTGCTGAGGTAGTGGTTCACTTTCTCCATGTACTGCTTTCTAAGCTCTGGAATCTTCTTCAATTTTCTTTCGATCCCAAGAAAGCGACGGTAAGCAACATCATAACTTGGCGGCAAACTGACAGGCTCCTTTCTCCAGAGAAGTCCAGTCTCCCAGCGGCCCCCAACACGACGTGAGACAAGCTCGATTTTCTTTTCGGCTTCCATATCCTCACGCGAACGGGTGTTCACCACTGGGCTTATCCCAATTGAGTCCAAAGCAAATGACTCCTTCACCAAGTTATGCAGAATATCTTCATCCGTCTCATGCGTACAGGAAAATGCATACTCGTCCGTCTTTCCACCCGGCAGTGGTCCATGGACAACCCATCCCAGCTTTGTCTGCGTCATCATTGGTACGTCCATTCCATCCTCCCTCACGTCTCGAGCGATGGTCAACGATGAGTGCGGCTGCCCAATCAGGATTAACGGCTTTTTCTCAGGAAAGTATTTAAACTTGATCTGCTGTAGATGAGCCCATTTCTGTACAATCTCCTCCAGATCCGTGCGCTGCGCTGTCAGCTTCAAACTTTTCACGGTCCGGACATTCTTCAACTTATACTTCACCTTATCATCATTGATGGGACTGATAAAGCAACTGACTTTCCTGGAGGCACTCTCCGTCTGAAGGGTACCATCTGTCTACCTAAGGCGCAGCGGGTCTTGGGGTCCCTTTAAACCCAGCGATTGAGCCACCTTGTCGCTGACCAAAGTTTTAGTTCGGGGAATTAAGAAAACCCGAATGAAACTGAATCACCATTTGTTATGCATGGGGTTCGTATTATGAGTAAAATAAAATAAAATGAAAAAAGGACAACACAATGGAAGTATAGTATTTTATAATTCTGTAATTTTATTTATTAGGAAAACTAGATCGACGATATTATTGTCGGATAGTCCGTTGGTCTTGGAGGACTTGGGAGGAACAGTATTGATTACAAAGAGAACAGTTAAAAGGCTGATAGCTGACTGAATGAAGTTCAGTGTAGCTCAATATTATTTATAGATTATAGCTAGTATGTTAGTTAGCATACATAAGTAAAGGATTAAGTATAAAGTAGTAATAAAGATATTTTAGTAAAGTGTTTAAAGATTTCTAATTTCTAATTATATTTTTATGAAATTAGGTAGAGGGGATAACAGTACATTTTGACAATAATGTAACTATCATATTATACATGTCCTTCAAGGGCTTCAACTTGTCCTTGGTAATCAAAAAAATGTTAATGAAATAAAATCGAGTTTGATGATTTGGCTCATTCAAGGTAAACTTCATAATTCATTCAACCTTTGGATAAATATTTACAGGAAGTTCTCTGCTTGAGTAATAATTTCCCTTGTTTATAAAAAGTAAAACATCCTTGAGTTTATTTAATGTGGATTTAGATTTTTTTTTTCGCAACGCAAGGTTTTGTTAGCGTATCATTTTCGTTTGAATATCAAAAAAGACTAAATTTCAATTATTTGTACTTTTACCAATAACTCAATGCGTAAAATTTTTGAGCTTGAAATTAATACCTTCCTTTCATAAAATGTATAACTATTTTGTTAAGAAAAAGTTTGAATTTTCTTTCAAGTTCAAATCAATTAGTCAAGGCTTTGAAGAAGAACAATTCTTGATACAATGGTCCTTGAAAATTTTTTCATCCGTTTCCGTCAACTTGGCATGTCCTTTAAAAATTTCTTTAAACGTGTGCATCTGAGTTCAGCATGCATTTTCTCTCAGTTATCGAGTGCTTGCAGTTGAGAAAAAATAGTTGAGATATTTTTATGAAGTTATTAGACACTAAAAAGTTAACAAAATGGTGACCCCCTGACGATCACCTCCCTGCAGTTGCATGGCCGTTTTTGCAACATGCCTTTTTTCCGATCTTTTTTCTATTGGGATTCGTTAATGCAACTAAAAATTCAAAAGAGCTATTCCAAACGATTGCCTTTTTACATCTCTAATATTCTTATGCTAGTAGAACTTCTACCAATTTTTTAGGTGATAAATATGTACTTCAAAGAGTCAACAAGTATACCAGATTTAGCTGTCTATGGTAATCTAATATACCTGGGATTTTTAATTGCTTGTATGTTATTCAACTTGTTAATATTGACTAATGGCGACGATTATCCCAACTACATTTCCTTAGTGTTTGTAAGTAAGTGTTTACATTGCGACTGTTAAATTTAGATAAACACATAAAGTAGCTCACGTAACATATATACTTTAGGTAAATTCAAATTGAATCGAAGTAGATCCGACATTTTGATAATCAAAACTATAGAATAAATCGGAAAGTTAAATCGTTTATACATTTTATTTTATATTATAAAACTTATTTGTAAAATAAATTATTCAGCATAACCACCACATCTACCATATTCTGCAGTAAATGGAGCATATTATTCATTTTTAAATCCGTATTAACAATTCCAATAGTTCCAACAGGTAATGATACCACATTCAAACTTGTTACCCGGCTTGTGTATGCTTTTCTTGATTTACCACTTACAAAAATATTAACATCAAATTTCCATTTTCTTAGGAGGGCATTCGACAACTTGAAATACAAACACCCAAAGAACAACTCAATCTGCAAAACTACCATTGAAAATGACGAGGCAAGTACAACAGGTAGCGCAAATACCTCATTGTTTTGCTTCATACTAATATATAGTCCACAGGTCGCATAAAGGAACATAAAATATACCACCCCCAACGTGAATAACACTAAAAGCTTTTCGATATTAAAAAGTAAGCTTGCAACCACTCTTATTTCTTGATACATTTCTAAATTTGGTACACTAAACTGCATCTTTAACAACCTATTCATTAAATATGCTCTCGCAAAACTTTCGTGGAATATACATAGTATTAAGAAACTCACAGTACAGCAGCAAATTTGAGCCTCATGAAAGCCCACCAAGTAAACAAAAATGTTAGCTATATTCATTACACTAAAAGATTCTATATTTGAACCAAATTGCAATACATTTCGGGTGTGTAGCAATTGCAGTTCAATGATCACGACGACAGTGGAAAGGGTGACTGGTATTACGGCACAAGCTACTAGAAACGTTCCAAGTAGTTCTGAAAATTTCCTTCTGCCTGAAAACCAAGAGAAAATTATTAATCAAATATAAAATAAAGTCAGGATCGCGTTTATGTATATAATTTACCTATTCGAACATTTGCAAGAAAATATTTCTCCATTTGCAAAGACCAGTTAAATATGTTGACTACGTCGTACGCTGTATGAATAAAAACGGAATCTACAAAGGCTGTAATTAGTAAAACGGATATATTCGTTAACAAAATCTCTCCCCCTAAGCTGTTGTATACGTGACGATTTTCATTGGTTAAACTACCAAAATAAAAAATGGCTAGGATTGTTGTATGTAAATGTTTTAGTAAAATGATGAACCAATAACTGCGTAGCCTCTTATTGCACACTTCCCACCTCTTCGTCACCTTGTTCCATTGACCAGGAAATGGAAATGCAAATTTATTTAGAATCTGGTTGATAGAAATTACTAGCCGTAAGTTGCTTTCTAGGCTATTCAAAATATTTAATTTAAGTTTTAGCACTATATTTCGGGAACCTTCGTAACTAATACGTTTCAAAATGTTTTTCAACATTTCTCAATAAAGTGGCAGTGATACTTTTACTTACACGTTTTGGAACTGGTTTAATACAATGATGTCAATACAATAATTTTTATTTTGTATCGACTTATATGTATAAACAAGAACTTTCAACTTAAAATACCATTTTAATTTGATATACTGGAAGTTTATAGTTAAAACACAACTTTATTTTGAAACAGTAGTTACTTAACTGTTTTCATTCAAATGATTAAAGAAATTATTGATGTGAGGCTAAGTTAAAAGCAGGCGAAAATTTCGGGTCACTTAAAACACGTAACGTTTAGCTGAAATTGGTTTTGTAAATATTGACTATTCAAGAAAAGTGCTTAACTTTTTTTGAACGCTTTGGTTGAATTTTAAGTCCAATCTAAAAATTATTTGAACTCGCATACATATACTTTGACTAATCGTAAGTGTCGCCGATTAAACACGCCTCCGTTCTGTATGTATTTTAAATGTAAAATATTGTCTAATTAATTCAATAATTTCTCCGCTAATGTTAAGTATTATATGCTGAAACTAATTTCTAAACTAGAGAATTATTTGTTCTATCTACTGTATAAATATTAAACTTTAAAGTATAATAGTTTTGACGCGCCAGCTACTTAAAGTTTTGAATTAGTTTGGCCTGACATACATAGGCCACTATGTTAAAGTGATCATTTTATAATTAAGTTTACGGCGAAATTGTGAATGATGAAGAGCTGGAAACAATTTTGTACCTAGAATAATATGTAAATAATTGATTAATGTAATTGTAGTTCAGTAATTAATTTCTAATTAAGTACGCCAACTATTTTTAGTTTGTTAAAAGTTTAGTGAGCTAAGCCCGGGCTCATATGGGGCGAAGTGAGATTTTGGTAGCGTGTTGATGTATAATGCGTAAATGTATGCTTACTATCAGGAAACGGGGCGAAGTGAAACCGCGGGGAAGGATGAATGATAGTACATGCTTGCAATTCCATCAACACACGCAAGTTAGTCAGTTTGTGAGTCGTGAAGAAGTGAAGTAGAATTTTAGTCTTGAGTAAGTGATGAGTATAATAGGCTCTGTTAACTAAAAAGATAAAATTGTTAAATCTTTATAGTGTTTTGAAATAAATAATTAGTAATAATTATATTTCTCCTGCCGTGAAGTTTGTAGTTTGTTGACACTATATTCTATATTCTGCATTTGAATCTGTACGGAAGCTTGACGTAGCGGAAGTACTTGCTTTTCACCGGATCCTCCCGTGGAGAAAGTGAACTTGGTTATTTCAGTCTAAGCATATTTTTGCCGGACCAGGCAATGTGCATAAAAAGCGTTGCATTGAAGCAATGACAGTAAGACAGTATGAATGTCAATAGAATTTTTTTTATTTTACTTATAAATAGAAACCAAATTCTGAACTTACTCAATACATATTTATTAGAAATTATTTCCATATTATTTTAATTGGATACATAGCCTTTTTGAACTACAGGCCACATGATATAGGGATGTATTGAGGGACCAAGTTGAGTTTACATTTCACTGTTATTAAAGTTGTACTATCCTGTTTGCTTATACATGAATACAAAAATGTATATCTATTTGTTTGGATAATGACAATAACAGCGCACAAGTTAGAAATGTGAATGCCCTTATTTTACCCTTAATAGAATCACATTATCTGGACACTTAAAGCAAGGAAGCTTACATTCTTTTAAAAAAATTCAGACTTTATAAAATTATAAAAAGATGGCTATTAAAAACCTTTGAGCCAATTTTGGTAATATTTGGTCTATATGTTTTGAAGTTGTAGTTGTCAGACCAAAAATATACAGGCGGACAACATTAAGTGAAAAAGTTATTTCACTACTTTAAACAAGCGATTTAATCTAATTCTAAGGTTTGCGAAATTCTTCTTGTTAAAGTACTGCATTGCGTATTAAAGTTCAATATAAGTTGATTTGCCTAATGCCCATTAAATATTAATTTCAAGACAAATTGAGAAAGACAAATCAAGACTGTAGAAGTTTATTTGTTTCCGGGAATCAGCCTGAGATTTACTAAATGTATTTAAATCTTCTGAAGTGTTATTGATTGTTATCTGTTCTGCACTTCCGCTTGTGTTTATGATTTTTTCGTTTTTTTCCTGCTCTTGTTGTTGGTCCTTCGTTGGTCTTACAATAAAATAGTATCTTCCTAGTACTTCTTATAAAAGATTAAGGATCCAGCAGAAAGTATGGTATGAACGATGGGACCTGTTTTATCCTGTTTATTTATCTTTACTGGATTGAATGTCAGAAAATGAACAATTGTAATACTATTAAAGTTGGTACTGTTGATGCAAGTGCGTCGGGTCAAATAATAGATATATTTCTTAAGTGATACTAAAGCAAAATGAGTAACATTGGAAACCTGAGAATCAATATACACTAATTTTGAATAACACTTGATTTGATTTGGTAAATTTTGACACATAAGTATATCAAAGGGTCAAATTCGAGTAGAATGATGTTCTGGCAGTTACTCGTAAATATTGACATGATGAGTAAATGCATATGAAATACTTTAAATGCCATTGCCTTAATAAAAACATAATATTAAATTTGACCTCCAATATTTTTGTTTTTGTTACTGGTTAAAAATAAATACAATTGTTACCAAAAATTCATCGTTAGAAATTCAAGAAAAAAGAATAAAATTGTAATGCATTTTATTAATCAAAACCAAAAATTAGTCACTTTGAAGTAAAACGCCCAAATATATTTATTACTTGATTCGTATTCCAAACAGCCACCATCCATCTCAAAAAGATTTATTACTTCCCAGTCACAAAGTTTTTACCATTGCACTTATCATCCCTGCAGTAACAACGCTGGTTTTGTCCATCATCTTCACATATTATTTTCAAACCTTTTTCCGGTCTTTGGGCAGTGCAGCCACGTTCAATTAATTCATTGTATTCGTTCACAAATTGACTACATGCAGGACACTCCGTGGACTCCTTTGCATCAGTGCAAATCTCTTTTGAGCATTTATAAGCGTATAATACGTCTGCTTAAGTCTATAAAAAGCATTGATTCAATTCTAGTCGTTAATAATTGTGGTAGTATGTGCCCTAACACATACTACACAGTGAAGCGTGCCATTGCAAGAAGCTGTCGCTATAGCTCAGTGGTAGAGCTTTCTTCCGGCAAAAGAATGGTCGTGGGCTTCGATACCCACTAGCGTCAATACTTTTTGCAATGACACCTCACACACTCTCTAACACAACAGAACACAACGTCAAGTTGGTTCTCATACAATAATGATGATACGTTTGCATATTTGCGATGCATATGGAGAGTCACGACTTGCAAAATTAGCTATTGCAAAAGATAAGCCAGACATAATAATCATGATTATTATTATAAATGTGTCAAATACCAAAGAATCGTAGTCAGCTTCTTAGAAGCTAATAATATTAAAACTAGCAATAAAAAACTATATGCGCACAAAAAGAGTATATTAATAAGATAGACGAAAACTTGCAGCAAACGATATCTTTAAGAGAACAGAAATTTTTGTATCGGAATGATAGATAAATTTTGATGTAAGTCTCGGTAATCCGACAGACAATGGAATTTTATTCCCAACGCGGATTAAGTTATACGTAAAATGGACAAAATAAGTAGTACTACTTTATGTAAGCGGCTCCCAAATTATGTTTAATTTTTTTTAAACTGTAAAAATAAAAATACTTTTTTATATTTAAATAATATGTTTAACCAAAGAAACTGAAAACGTATTCACAAGATCAAAAGATTAGAAAATATTTAAGCTATTATTAAAGTCCCACAAGATTTCTGCTGTAGATGCATTAGCTTTTCGAGCATTTGTCAACTGCGATGAAGAATTTCTACATGAGGAACTCACTAGAATCAAACACGATTTCATTTCAAATGGATATCCAGCTACACTGATTCAGAAACGTTTTGAAAGGATGAAAATTAGAGCACAAAACTGGAAACCTGAAGACAAACTTGCACAACCTAATACAGCAGGTGAACCCAAACCAAGTTTATTATTACCATACTGTGGACCTTTAACTTCAAGATTAACTATTTTTCTGAGAGGTGAGCTAGATTGTGATTTTGGATACACTCCTGGTCGGAAAATTGGATCATTTTTATGCAGACTGAAAGATAAAATACCTAAAGAACACATAGGAGGGATTTATGCCATTCCAGTACGAAAAAAGATAACAAATTCATTTATTACTTGGTATATTGGAGAAACATCGAAACCACTGAAAATCAGGCTTGACCAGCACAAAAAAGACGTGAGCAAAAATAGAAAAACATCAGCTCTAGTTAACCATCTTCTGAAAAATAAGGACCATTACATTGATTTTGAGTCAGCAACTCTACTAGAAAAAGAACCAAGATATTTTCATAGAAAATTTAAAGAACATTTATATATCATCAAAAACATCACCATCAACCAAAACCGAGGTTTCAATGTATCATCAATCTGGGATGCATCACTTCCCTCAATGATGGAACAACTGACTCCTCCCACCAACAGTATCCCATGACAAGATAAAAACAATGCTATTTTCATAGTTTATTTATTTTTATCATTTCAAAATTTTCTACTTACATATGTACACGTTGTAACCTTTTCTTGTTAAAATATTTTCCAAAAATCTCCTGAAGATGAATATAGTTAATATTCGAAAGCTCGAGAAATAAATTGTTTATATTTCCAAATAACAATCACGAAGTCCGCTTTAACCAAAATGAATACTATTTAAGTTATGTTTCTTAATGAAGCACTTACATTTTGAAAACATGTAAAATAAAACTAAAGATCATCAAAAATATATACGCATTACAAATTTAAATAAGTTATCTAAAAATAAAAGTGACCGGGGTTTAAATAAAGGGCCATATCACTATTTAAATGGGAGTGGGCCCCAGCCCGACCCTAAAGAGTTATATATCAATCGAAAGCTCTTGTAAGTAGAACAAAAATGTTGCTGCGCACAAGTCCCGATTTTACTTGCTACGGGCTATTTTGGAACCCTAAAATTCACAAAAACTCCATGGTTTCTGGATAAGCCAAATAACTAATTCTCTCGTTTTGGTTCAAAACGATTCAATTAAGAATTGAAAGTAACTTATAAATGACCTTGTGAGCATAAAAATAAGTCTTTTATTAATCTTTGATGAAAATATTATATTTTATATTTTGACCCTTGATGTCCTTGTGGCACTTGATGAAAAGGTCAAAAACGTAAATACGATTTACATGATTTTGAAATATTTTTTGATCAAGGTGTATTGTCTTGATCATTTTATGTAGAATTGTAGCAGTCTTAATTGGTTTTATTCAATTGTGTTGATTTTGTTCACGAATATCGCATTTTAGCAACAAAATTTCAACTTGCAGTTTCTGTCAAGTTAAGGAGCCCGAAAGTGCCATTAGCAAGTAATTGTAATTAAAATTTTTGTTCTCCTCATCAAAAGCTTTCGATTGATACATAACTCTTTAGGGTCGGGCTGGGGCCCACTCCCATTCAAATAGTGATATAGCCCTTTTAACATACAGTAAATATTAGACCATTAGACATTAATGTAAAATACATAATTCAAACCCTATTTGTATAAAAAATTATTTATCATATCACATCTGAGCTAATTATATTTTCCACTTAATTTGCCATGTAATTTATTTTAATATCCTTGTCAAAAATTCCTACAGTTCCAGCAGGTATCGATATAATATGCAAACTTTTCACCACTCTTGGGATATAAACTTTGCTAAACCTACCAATTTTTATAATAGTTGAACAATTTTAGGAAAAAATGTTTTCTCCCTAAAATTCGAACTTCACGCTGGTCATGTGATATTCAATCAATTCAAAGACTTTTAATTTTTTCCCTAAATCTGCTCAAAGTTTTTAGTGCCCGGCCCTTGGATTTTGAATGTGTTTAATACCATAAGACACAACTCGAACGAAATTTGCATTTACCTCTAACTTCCAATTTCTCAAAATATCCGTTAAATAGTTGAAATATGAGCACCAAAGTAAAAAAAAACACGTGCAAGAGCCGGGTCATAAACAACGCAGTTATTAAGTCGGATATAGAAAATATCATATTATTCTCTTTTATACCAATATACAATGCGCAAGTGCCAAAAAGAACAAAAATATATACTACTCCTAAATCAATTCCTCCTGATATTGTAATTTTTCAATACCCTAAAGTACGTTTTTTAGGAGGCTTTAAGAGTACCCGACAAATTTAAGAGGCTTTTTAATATTCTCACCAGTATATACGCTCGTGCACTGGTGCAATCCAAACAGCATAATATATCTGGGACTTCTTAAAATAGCTAGACCTGTGTCCATAACAAACGTAAAGGTTCCAAGTAATTTCGAAAACTTTCTTTGTCCTAAAAAATATTTTAAGCGGAGTTTGACATGAAAATGTTTGAGTGTAAAGGTAAGGCGAATCATGTCAGCAACTGTCTATTTAAGAACCAAAAAATGAGATCTATTATTCCAATAAAATTTCAACCTGCTAAATTTTACTTACGAACGTACTTCCCAAAATGCACAAAGCATTTAATAATTTCCCAAGTGGACGTCCAATCTCTAGTACAGTAAACGTTATCAATAGAGGAATCTCAATGATGCTCGATAAGATTTTACAACCATTGAGTCATCATATCAGCAACATAATTTTGGACAGTTCACATCTTCTTATTCTTTTCCAAAACTTGAATCTGGATCCGGCGAGAAAGTTTATCCTGATAACTGAAGATATCAACAGTATGTATTTGAAATCACCTCTTCGTGTGTGTAAAGATAATTGTTTAGCTTTCTATGAAAAATATAAACATATTGTACAATTTCAGTTTGAAATGAAAAAACAAAGTTAAAACAGTTATTGGATTTGAGTTTGGATTATAGTTTCATAGAATACGATAATGATCTCTTTTACCAAACGAAAGGAATCCAATTGGGTAACTGTGCCAGCGTATCTATTGTAAATATTACGGCAGGAGTTAAGTTAGAAGGTTTATGGGGAAATGAGATAATTTTTAATGGAAGATTTATTTATGATTTGTTAGCTATAGCTGATGTAACTACAGTGACAGAAAACTATAAAAATTTTATTGAAAGTATGCTCCAACACGATTTTCTTAAATTTACATAAGAATATAGTGAGAAAAGTGGGTTGAGGGGAGAAAGAAAAATCGGCGTGCAGGTGCTTTTTATCGTTCTGACATAAACAGTTAAAAAATCAATAAAGCTTCAAAAAGTTGACTTTTATATCATCTAAAAGAGTATTTTCCAGTGGTCATGAAGAATATTTCATTCTGTCGATACACTTTTAATTAGTGACCTTTTTCAGTGACTGAATTGTTAGTTAGTTAGTTAGTTTCTTTATTTGGAGCAGATCTTTGGAAATACCCATGATTCAGCTATTC
Organism: Entomobrya cf. arborea Gr-Col-00668; assembly: GCA_034699025.1. NCBI lineage: Eukaryota > Metazoa > Arthropoda > Collembola > Entomobryomorpha > Entomobryidae > Entomobrya > Entomobrya cf. arborea Gr-Col-00668. Next base: position 23,121 of record JAQIWN010000410.1, on the reverse strand, counting down.
AATTTTGCATTTTAAATTTTACAATTTCGTTCATTTACATTCATTAATCCAATAATACATTTTATATCGTTACAGATTCATTTTATCAAATAAGATTCACATTAACTTTTTCAATATATAAATTCCATGAGTTCGCATTTTACATTTCATAAGTACAATAAGTACAAAAGATAAATAACAAGATATCTATTTATAACAGGTACAACAAGGTACTTTTTTCTCATTTACATTTCATAAGTAACAAATCTTGTATAACCTCTGATAACCTCCAACATAATTTCGTTTTAACTTTTCTATATAACGCTAGAGAATCTAGAATCTAGCCTAGTGCAGACTGAGCGATGTAGAATTTGACTTACAAAGACGCACCCAGCGTTCTACATGTAATCCGCATAACACTAAATAAAATACCATTTTGACTTGCCAGTTTTACCCTTATATAACTGAGTTCGCCTGCATAACTACTTTTTAGTGGTACAAGTAAGCTACACAAAATTTAAGCAATTGAAAATGATTCATGCGTCACAATTTGCAATGCAAGTTCATAAAATAATACAATTAAATGAAAGGTGCTAGTGTAAAATTCACTTTACTTTTTGTTTAATTCTATTAACTAATCTATATAACTTTTTAGTGAACGCTGCCCTAACAAATATTTGCTAGCTTATTCGCTTGTAAAATAAATTTTTGCATTCTAATTTTTAAATTACTTTTGTATTTACTATGATAACTATGTTGAATCCCTAAAAAATCTGATAAAATATACAAGTTTTTCCGTTCCAATTGAGTGATTTGTGTTGATCTGGTTTGCTGCCTTTTCCATCTTTCTGCTTTACTGCTGCTGGTTGGCTATAGGTACTGCTGTTGCACGATAGCTATTTTTTGTGGCTCCGTTCTTACAAAATCGCTCTGCTCGTTACACACACAATGCTCGTACTTATCATCGGCTATTGAAACTTGGTGTCCTGATGGTTTTAATAAGTGACATTTGGCGAAGATTTTAGCTTTCTCCTGTGTTGACCGTAAAGTAAATATCCCATAAAGATGTCCAGCTTTAGCTCTCTTTATTTTTCCACTTATAACTTCAGTCTTGACATAAAAATTATGCTGACAGAATTCCTCGAACCATTTTTTATCTGAGATGCTTTCGTCCTTCTTTTTTATTCCATGTACAACTAAATTCCTTCCATATGGTTTATTTGCTTTAACATTTTTTCTGAATATTTTTTGAGGCAAAGTTTCTGCACTCGTACTTGTTTCATTTACACAAACAACGGACTGCAGTTTTGTTTCACAATTATTTACTTTATTTATTAATTGATCAATTTTTGACTTTAAATCACAAAGATCGGTCTTTAATTTTTGCACTTCCTTGTGATGCACTTTCTGTATAACGGTCAATTCTTTGCATATTTCTATGCCAGAATGTTCCTTAAATGAAATTCTAAGATCTCTTATGGTTTCTTTGATCTCTTGAAACTATGCTTCTAGATTGCCTATTCGCTGATAGTCTTAGTGACTGAATTGTGCCTTGGTGTCAGTTGTGTTTTTTATCTCTTGTCAAGCTAAGCGAGATGATCCCGGCCAAAATTCTTTAAATATAAAAATTAGACCTTTTTGGAATATGCAGGAGTGATGCTCTGAGAGTTATGGTTGCGGTAAAAAATATATATAATACCTATTTTTCCCTTACTCATCACAAAACCAACCTTATAACATGCTGGATATTTGCTAACAATAAACAACTACCATCGTAACGTTCTTGTATATCGGAAAAAATACGATTGTTTGTAGTACTTTTGAAGGAAGCGGACACATGCATAAATAGCGTATGAAGAAGGGAGGCTATTTTTCATATTTATCATCCATACAATCCAGCTCAGAAAACTCAGCACCTCTAAATATAAATATATTCTTTGACTATTATGCTCACTTGAATATCTTCTTTCATTTAAATTAACTACGATTGTTTGTAGTACTCTTGAAGGAAGCAGGTGCAAAAATTGGTAGTACATATATGTGAACATGTTTGTCTATGTGGCATTTATACTAGGTTTGAAGGCCCGTCATTTCTGTTCAAAATCGCTAGATTTTCGTAAATGCACATCACCTTAATTAATAGTATATGGAACACGTTTGTCTGCGTTGCACTTATACTGGATTAGTGTATCCGTCAATACTGTCCGAATTTGCTAGATTTTTGTAAAGGCACATCACCTCAATAAATAGTATATGGGAACACGTTTGTCTGTGTTGTACAAATACTATTTGCGCTACGCTTATCCGCCCAAAAAAAGCGATTCAGAACATGTCAAAAAGCTACACACAGCCAGGAGATTGAGAAGAATTGAAAGGTGGCAATGCAAACCCGGGTGCCTGATAGCAAACGTTTTAAAATTGCCTTCCAGCAGAACCCAAGTTTCGTAAGACAATCCCCAAAAAAAGTAAGCCAGCCAGTCAACTACATTGCCCTTCCAGATAAAGAAACACCCCACGAGAACGAGAAAATGTCACCTATCAATGAGCTTACCAATCACGAGATGATGATGCAGATCCTGTGCAATTCCAACGATAACAAGGCTTCATTAGCTGCGATCGATAGCAAAATAGACAACATACAAACCGAATTAACTCTGGAGCTTCTGGTGAAACTCCAGAATCAATAATGAACAAAGTCAACAAAATCCTGTGGGAGTACATTGACAAAGACAAGAAATGTACCTCAGCTAATCGAGTTGGCAGAAATACGACCGGCAACAGACCAATTAGAGTCTACTGGATTAATCACGAACATCATAACAAAGCTCTCATTAGTTCAAAGCGACTACCAAGAGGTCTTTATCTAAATAAAGATATTCCGGCACAGTTGAGAGAAATCAACAAGAAGATTAGAAGTTAAGCTGGAGAACTTTACAGAAAGGGTACCCCATATGAGTATCGAATCACTTTAGAGGATGAAACTCAACAATTAATGGATCAAGATCCCTCTGAATAAGGATTCGGCCAGCTCGCACATTTTTTAAGAAAATTTTACAAATCAAAACAACAGAAACAATAACATTTTGGAATATGCACGGACTTAAAAACATCTACTAAATGGAGAAGGAAGATAAAAATATACTGCTAAACGCAGACATCATAGGCCTAACAGAAACATGGGTCGAAAGCAAAATTAATCTGCCTAACTTCCTGCACAACTATAAGTATGTAAATACCACAGTAACTCAGGCAAAAGAAAGATGCAGTGGTGGAATACTACTGTTGTACACGAATACATATAAACTCAAGGAATTAATTAAATGCAACCAAAATTGTATATAAGCAACACTCGCTCATAAGAAAACCAACCAAACTATGACCATCGCCACTATCTACATCCCACCAGGACCAAATAATGACAAGTTATTTGAAGAAACAATTAGTCTCATTGACTCTATTCAGGCGTCGGAAGACTTCATCATAGGTGGAGATTTTAACTCAAGAACGGCAAACAACCAGATTATCCCTCATGATCTCAACCCGTCCGTTGATCAGCACAGATCATCAATGGACAAAGGACATTCTGCCAGAGGAAAACTGCTGCTTGGCCTAATAGATCTGAACAATTTTGGGCGATCAAATTCCGATATCAAGGGTCATCCTGCTTTTATAAACAGAAATGGAAGTAGTGTTGTAGACTATGTCATCAGTGACCTGAAAACGACAATGAAAATTGTTGACTTCAGAGTCGAAAGTACTGCAGCATCAGATCACCAACCCATTACTGTGTCTTTCCCATCTCTTGAGCAAGGAACGTTCGCATCATCTAATCCAGAATGTAAAACGATGATACTTAAATGGGTTCCCGAAAAAGCAGCTGAATTTAGATCCGCAATGCACAAAATTAGAACTCCAGACGCTAACAGATCTGTTGAAACACAATATATTTGTTTTGTAACTGCAGTGAAGGACTAAGAAAGATAGCCTAAGAAAATGCAAACAACTTATTTTTGTCGAGCCCCAATTTAGTACCAACATTGAAAAAAGGCCCGCTTCAAATCTTTTTTAAACACGAAAAAGGAACACTACTGCCAATAAATTGGAGATAGCAACCAACGCAAATCCGGCTGAGTTCTGGAAAACTGTAAAATCTCTTAACAAGTAAACCACTCCTGTTTGTAATATCCCAACACAGAAAGGGGAAAGTTTCTATGACTCAGTCCTGCCTCAACGACAAACAGACGCTACAACTTTTCATGGTGTTGCTCACCCTATCCTAGATTGTTCAGTGAATCGAGAAGAAGTGTTAAGATCACTTTAGAAGCGAAAACTGGGCAAAAGCCCAAGCTTAGATTTAGTCAGAAATGAGTTTCTCAAACACCTTCCTCTTAAATGGATAGATGCATTAACAACACTTTTCATCACCAGCCTCATTAATGAAAAATTTCACCAGGACCTGACTATTATAGAAGTAGTCATGCTGCACAAGAAAGGCGATTAAACAGATCCTAGAAACTATAGAGGAATATCGCTGATTAACACAGTACTTAAAACGTCGACTAGCGTCTTACTCTCGCGGCTCGAAAATTGGCTGGAGAAAAATAATTTTATATCAGAAGCACAAGCTGGTTTTAGAAAAGGTCGAGGTTGCGGAGACCACATATTTACTTTGGATGCAACACGCGAAATTTTCTGATCACGATGTAAGAAAAGGAAACTCCATCTTCTCATTGTTGACTTTGCAAGAGCCTTTGACTCCATTAAATACAAAAAATTATGGCAGAAGCTAAATCTAATAGGTGTATCACCAAAGATGAAAAGGATACTAAAATGCAGTAGTAGCAGAAGGAGTCTTACAGGGAGAACTGACAGGTACGTAAGCCAGGATTACGCGGCATAAGCCTCAACCACAAACATTCTTTTAAAGTATTAGCCTACGCCGATGATATGGTTATTCTAGCAGACTCCCCTGGCCAACTTCAACGAAAACTGGATGTATTGCAAAGGTACTGTGAAGAAATGGGGCTTACTGTGAATGTACAAAAAACTAAGATACTCATTTTTCACCATGAACACAAGAGTATACTTACAACTAGAAGTTTTGTCTATGGACAGCAAACTGTAGAAGTCGTTGGTACATTCACATTTCTAGGAGTAACCTTCTGCAACTCTGGAAAATTTCATGACCGCGTCAAAGCACTTAAGTCTGAATGTGCATTTGCGGCTAAACACTTATAAGTATTATATCTAGGAGCAAAACTCAATTCTGTCAAGCAATGATGCGTCTAGAGGACTCTATGCTACTCTTTATACCTTATTACGCCTCCGAAACCTGGGGACTGAATGAGGCTGAAGAAATTGAAAAAAATACAGAATAATTTCATTGGTTACTTTACTTGCCAGCAAACACGCCAGGCTATTTATTGCGTGTGGCGACAGGAATTCTTCCTACTACTTATGGGATTCTTATGCCTTATGTGTGCTCTTTGTTGGCTTCACAAAATTCGAGAACATGATGAATCGCGCTTTACAAGCATTTGCCTTTCCGAACTATTTAAACTTGATCTCAGACAAGATAAACAATCTCCTTCCAATTGGTACACCAGACTCAAGCACGAAATGTTGCAGCTAAAGATTCCTTTTGCTGAACCTTAGACATCACAATACAGCTGGGAGTATCTAAACATAGGAGATCTAGTATCTTCACATGTTCACAAAAGCAAAGTTGATGACATCAAGAGATGCGAGAAATCATCCTACAGCTCGTTTTAGCATAGATTGAAAGCAAAACACTCCACTGAACAATACCTGTCGTTTAAGTTAAGCCTCCAACTTAAAAGATCTTTTTGCAACTTACGATTTCATGCAGACAGGTTATCTATCTTGAATTTCTACATTAATCACACTTCCTACAAGTTTGTACCCAATCAGAGATGTCCACTTTGTGGTGAAGAAAATGACGATCTCTTTCATGCGCTCGCGGAATGTAGACATTACAACTGTATTAGACCTGAGATTTTTGGCAATATACGCACCCGGTTGCACACACACAAACCTCTTCGATGCCGCAATATCGACTCTGTGAATCTTGCGTGCACTTTCATCAGTACACTTCTGAAACGAAGACAATTTCTAATTGGAGATTAATTATTTAACAGGGGTAATTATTATGGTTGTTTTTGTGGTACTAATTAAAGGTTCGAAATTTAATTGTCTTGCCTACTACCTATTCTGTGCTTTACTAAGCACATATGATGCCTTGCTTATAGTTGCTCTCTTTCCTACCTATTCTGGCACTCTATGTTTGTTGATGATAGCTAGATACTAGAGACATGGCATATGTGGCATTAAATCGTGGCACTTGGCTTGGCTGAAGTTGGCTTGGCTTGAGAGAAGGTTGACAACACTGGATGCAGACATAGGCTGAAGCTATGGCTTCTGTGGCGTAATACTATGGCTTGTGTGGCTTAAACTGTGGCGTGGGTGGCGTAATACTATGGCGTGGGTGACGCAATACTATGGCTTGTGAGAGACTACTGGCAAGGTAAATAACTGGTAAATTTGCAATACAAGTTAAGTAAGTAGTTTAAAAAATAGTCAAAAATGGGAAATTTATTTTACAATTAAACTGGTAAAAATTCAAGAGACTATTTGGACAGTATGCATCGCAGAGGACGAGAAAATTGTTAGTCACTGAGCTTCTCTTCTTCACCTCTATTTATACCTTCGCTCAGTCGAAAGATAAAAGGAACACAAAAAATGCCATTCTAAAACATGAATGGTAAAAAAGTCCAGAAGGGACAAAGAGCTAAAAATAGCTTGTCAGACAAAAGAATGAGTCCATTCACGTGTCATCATGATCATCGCGAGTGGACTACTTATCGATACCCTTACATCTATGCATACAACGGTAGTCAATATTTTAGGTACAATGCATCTCATAAAACAGTAAAACACATTGGTAGTGGAAATTTACAGACAAAAACACAATACATAAATCTCAGAATTTTACATAAACTAAAATTAAGACAAGGCGATGTCCTAGTTATTTTCCGGTACGGAACAATGATATTACTGATAAACTATACTTAATAACTACATCCAGACCTAAATTATACTTTTTATGTTCGAAAAATGTTTTGATATATTTGTTTTGAGCTTTGGCCATTTATTAATCTGAATCGATGATTTTTACTTTTGTATATATAATTTTTTCGCACTTATTTTATTCAATATTTATACGCAAACTATATTTATTCTAGCGGATTTGCATGCAAAGTTAATACAAATACATTGACAAGCACACACAAACACTTCTCATTTGATAAAATTATCCGTATAACAACAATAATATGAGCTTTTTCAACATGCCTTTACACTGAATCCTGTATGCAGGGAATCCTAAATATTATTATTATTGCTACATTTTGTATAATATCAATCCTAAAATATATATTTTATCCTCCATTGTAATATGAATTATGAATATGTAATTAATGGCGGGCGAGCTTTGCTCCCTAAAATCGCCAAATAAAATCCCCTTGAGGAACTAACTAACTAGTGGGAAAAGTGTTAATTTTTTAAATATTACTATTTCTCTCGATAATAACATTTCCACAATTTTTTTCCAAAAACCAATAAACAAGCATGAGTTTATTCATTATCAATCTAATTACCCCAAACATTTACTAAAACCTTTACCATATTCCTGTGGGCTTAGGATAATAAGAACATGTTCAGACCCACAAAGTCGAGAAACTGAACTAGAAGACTACTACTTTAAGACTTTGACTAAGGAGAAATCTTATGATTTGTTTAACTGTATTAGCTCTGTTATAAAATAAAGATAATTAGAGTTTATAGAAGTATCTTACAAAACTCAAAATTATTATTGTAGTGATTTTACATAAAAAATGCTCCATGGATGGATCTGAGGGGAAATAATAAACAAATACAATGCAATACAAAACATATGCTGTCCGCTAAATAGTGTATTGCTCTAAATATATAAAAACCACTAGATTGTATATTGCGGTGAATATTTCGGGTGCATGGAAAAGTCAGAATTCCGTCTAGTATTTGTGCTTGTTGTCGAAAACTATTAGCAGAATTCTTCTTGTCGAATGAATTATGCTAGTCGAAAACCATTTAGTCGAATGACCTTTTAGTCGAACGATCTTTTTTTTCGAATAACCATTTGTCGTCTTATAGAACGTAGTGATATGTAACTTGACATAATTATAAAACAGTTTGGATTTTCCGTTGTTAGCCTAAATTCGAGACATGCATGGATCTTGAATTTATATGGAAAATGGTAATTTATGGATGAACCAACATTGTAGAAAACTGACTAATTGCGACTAACTATCTAATGATGAAATGTAAATTTTTATTGAGACCATGGTTAGTAAACATGACTGCGCACAACTAAGAATTTAAAAAATATTCTCAGTTGGTTTACCAGTCTACCTTTGCACAGTATCCATGAAAGAGTATGAATTAAACAAGAGCGACAGAAAACATTGAAAAGTAGGGATAAAATGGCGTAGTGAAACTAACTAGCATTAAAATATTAAGCTCCAGTCACAGGCTTCCTTCCTTATAAAGCTGCAGGTACAAGTAGCTTTATAAGTACAAGTTTACTATCCAAAATGATGGCGCATGAGATAAAAATAAGACTAAAAATGCATAATTTAGTATAACTTGTAATGTTTGTAATTTCTAACATAATCCATTCGGGAAACAAAATTCAGCAATAAGTTGTTCGACAAAGCTTTCTACTATTGGTTTCATTCGGTAAGATTATTTTCGACTAGTAGTTTTCGACAAGTGGCCCAAATACTAGACGGCATTCTGACATTTTCCAAGACCCAATATTTCCCCTCCGCTGTTGTTCGGTACCTTTTACATAGCTGTCCGATAACTAGCACAACGGGCTAGTGACACATCACAAATTTCTCGCTTCGCCCCTTCAATTCATATTCCATATTGGTGCCACTCCTTGTTTACATTTTACTTTTTTGAATGATCTGTCACGGTGCTTGTAGTGATTTTTTACGTAGATATAGATTGAAACTGTGAGGATTCACTATTAGTGAAATTAGTGAGATAAATACCAGGGAACTGAATTAAATCAATTAAATCTGTTTTGTATTGACTTAAGTAATGGGGGATTGCCAGCTAATTATCTCGAGAGAGTGTAAAGCTCTTTTGAAATTTTGTTGTGGAAGGAAGGGGCCTCGTATTGCTATTGAGAAAGTTACAAGAGGGAAACTGCGGCCACCAACTGGACAACCCATTCCTAATGCACGACGGTGGCGAAACATAAGAAAAGTCAGGACGCGACTTACAGCAAATAACGCTTCTTTTATTGGGTGGGATCGGTCGCATTTCATCGCTGCCGGTAATTACCGGTCATCTAGATATGCCAGGCGGTGGACCTATAATAAATTGAACCGCGTACATATGCTTCACGCGTTGAACGCCGGCCTTTGGCTAAGGGTAGAAGCTCATGTTAGAGAGGCTGCTCAAACTGAGGGAGTTGAGTACGTCATGGTTTTCACGTTTACAATTTATGAGGGGTATGTGAATTATTTAAAAAATTGTTCCGTTTTGTGCACATTAAATTCATTTAAGTACAAATATTTTACTAGGTTATTTGTTTATATTCTAGACCAGCTCAATTTGTTGGAAATCATGTGCAGTTGGCTTCCCATTACTGTAAATTATTAGCCATTTACAGTGAAGGTATCGCGGCTCCTCGCTTCGAAGGATACATTGTACCACGAGAACAGACAGCGGGGGTCACCTACCAAACAGATATTACAGATCCATTAATTAGTGCGACACTGGAAGAACTGGAAGAACGAGTTGGCTTCTCACACACTACATTGATGGCGGAGTATCGGCAACACTTTCCATGAAAAAATATTATACTTTTAAAAATATATTTGAAAAGGTGTAAAAGTAAATTCTACATCATTTTCCATCTTGTACACTTTCCTCACAAAGTTCTCTGCACACCCCCACTCATTCTCCCTCAACTCATGCTGTCATCTGCAGTTATCTTCTCCCTAACCTTCATCCAACCTCATCTCCTCCTTAGTTCCATTCATTTCAGCTTCTCTCTTTATCCCAGTAAGTATATTTACAAACAAGACTGATGTCTTAGATTTTAAAAAAAATAAAGTTTTCTTCCTTTAATAATGTTAACATGATAACCACCGGTAGTTTTATTTACCCGAAATCCGAAAACTCTTCAAAAAGCCCGAAATCCGAATACTCTTACCCGAAATCCGAAAAATCTTCAAAAAACCCGAAGTCCGAAAATATTACAAAACATCCGAAACCCAAAAATATTAAAAAGTCCCCGAAAGCAAAAAATCTATCAGAAACGCCAAATTACATGACAATAGTTATTGTATATATGTATGTATACATGTATATTTATTTCATTATCTCGTCGGGATAGACCCATAGAAACCATTTAAAAGATTTTACATTCATATACGTATTTTACAGAGTTTAAATGAGTTTTAAACGAATTAATTTATAGACAAGTCGAACAAAGTTACATATTTGTTCTGCTAATTTTACTAAAAAATTTGAACTGATATCTATTACACATAGACAGAATACAAATTAAAGTAGAACTAGTGAAAAAGCTTAAAAGAATTTTGTTTTATTTTGTATTTCATATTATAATCCAGTTTTCTTATCTCCTCTTACGCTACTCTGCTGTTAATTTATCGTGCTCCGCTTGCACTCGAATGTACGTGCAATTCTCCTCTTTTCTAATATGTAATTCCTTATTACAGGTATTTATCGCTTGAAAAATTTTCTCTAATATACTAACAAACACTCCATGGTTTAAGTCTAAATTTTCCAATCGTTTTTGATGGTTCACAAAGTATGATATTAAAATCTTCCCAAATTTAACATTTTTTTTGTCTGGATATCATTTTTTATACGATTGGAAGATTTCTTTTTTCAGGTTTCTCGAATCTGCCAACTTTTTTAATGCTCGTTGAACATTCTTCGCATCTCCCTTGTGCCTTAATTTTATATTCTCTGCTGTTCTTCTCAGTATGATGCCAACATATTGTTCAAGGTCAACAGGTTTTGCTGTTTCTTTGTCTATTGGTTTGATGCCAGAAAGTGCCAGAAGCGCTTCGTCCATTTTTTCTACTTCACGACTTCTCGGAAAAGCTGCATTTTCATTATCTGTAGTTAATAGTGGTGGTTTTACTTTGATATCGTATGCGCTACGTTCAACGAGGAGAGAATTTTTTTGTTCCCATTTAATATCGCTTCTATCATAGTAACATATATAACAACGAATATTCGTCTGTACTCATCATCATGTTTTGCAAGGTATTTCTTTTTTTGTATATTCTTTATTACTGCTTGTCCTTTTGATCTTCTCATCCACATCACTAGATTTTTTTGTGTGTTACGAAAAGTAATATTACGTAAGTTTCTTTCGGAAAAGCTCAGATCATCTCATATGGAAATCTTTAATTTTTAAAGCCGATAGTAGTTTCGAAAAATGTAACGCTTATGTCCCGATGACTTGAGCTCAATAACACAAGTTTATTTTGATGCTCCAGCTATACATTTTTCGTGTGGAAATTCGGATGGATGGTGCCATGCATGCATTCGGGATTTAATTTAGGTTAAATAGTGCTACTCATGCATTTGGTTTCGTAATTAATGGTCAAGCGTTTTGTATGCACAAACATATTACACGAAGGCAAGCACATACATATTTTTTCACTTTTATTCATGTTTAATTTACAAATTAAACATTTTGTTTTTACTTCACTAGCAAATGGTTTGTTTTGAACTTCTGTAACGGTCGACTATAGATTTAGCCTTGGAAAGATTGTTAATTTGTCAGACTCGGATTTTTAAACTGATAGCTGCAAATTCTTTTACGACTGAAATGTCAATAGAAGGTAGCTTCTTATCAATTTTCGATATTAAAGCATTATTAGACAGTGGATTATCAGATAAATTCATTTTACTGAATATGTTTTCACATGATTTCACCTAATTGAAAATGTCATCCAAATGTGACATCATGCCTTCTCTTGACAACATGTCAATCCAACGCGTCCCTTGACATCCAGCAGTTGGACTGCCATGTAACATGTTTCTCTTCCTTAGTTTATACGCAATAAAACCAGCCAAATAATGTATCGCATCATCACTGCTTTCACAATTAGCCATAGTCACAATTAATTCTGTACTTATCCAACTGATTTTATGATCCACAAAGTTAGTATTTGCTCCTTGTGGTGGGCGAACTTGGGACCCTACTAAAAGTAATCTCAAACAGTATCTGAATTCAGGAGGAGTGGGGTAGGTATTCGGACCTCCAAAAGCTCCGATTCTAGAAAATAGGCTTTCAAGACAGTCTTGGTTTAATCGGCTTGTTAAAACGTAAGGCAAGGAATATAATTGTTTTAACTCCTCATACAATGACAATGTTGACTCGATGGAAGCTATAAAGCCACGCTGAAATGGTAGCAAAGCTCTCTTGAGATTCCCGCTTCCTTTGATCAAAAATTTACAGTTTTTCATGTATGACTTTAGCTTGGCTAAGACATTTAATTGCTCAAAAGTTGCCATTCCAAATCCAGATTTAAACTTATTGCTGCTGTCTTTTGGAACTCTGGAGTTTAACAATTGTTAATCGTACCAATGAACTCAACATATTCAGGTTGTCCTGGAAAAACCTTTCTTGCTAGTGTTACAACGTGACGTGATAAAAGCTGTGCTGCTGGTGATACTCTCATTCTCTCGGCGCCATGGAGTTCCAAAATTCGAACCGATAACTTAGGCCAAAGTTTGATCTGTGCTGTAGTAATCAATAATTTTTTGAAAGGTTTGTTTGTTTAAAATCGAGCTTCCAAGTAGAATTCCATCGTCCAAAATATGATTTCGGATGAGCTTAAGCATATGAGGGACGTCAGCAAAAACATGAACAAAGCGTGACTATCCTGGGAGTGACGTCAAGATTTTTGGGATACGCCCCTTCAGACAGCTGAATTTACATATATATACACTCATTGCTGCATGTTGGGATGGATGGAGCTATTTATACGTTTAGATGTGAAATTCGGATGGATGCTACTATTTATGCATTCGGATGTGAAATTATGATAGTTTGTGGTTGCTGTCGGATAAGTTGCACCTGGTACTGTAGGTTAGAATATATGGTAAAAATTCGGATGAAAAAATTCGGGTTGATGGTATCGGAAATTCGGATGAAATGTTCGGCTCGACGGTGAATTAGATTCGGATCAATGTACATGCTGGTTGAGAGGTTGATAAGGAAAAGCATTATAGAAACAGACGATTAAAAGCGAACGCTGAGTTAAATAGTGTGATGATTTACTCGTTAATTATTTAGAGGTAAACTAGTTTGAGTATTTTTAAGATAATTTAATTTGTATTTAAATTTGTTTTTAGAAATATTAATTCATAAGTTATGATTGAGGGTAAATTAATTTTGTGTGATTATATTTAGAATCGGTGGATGAGAGAAACAGGACGAAAAAGTAATTGGAAAAGAGGGGAGTGAGCTGAAGGGGATGATGGAAGGTGTTGCTGTGAAAAAAGAGGTGACAAGTGATGTGGATCAGGGGATGGACAAAAAGAAGCCACGAGCAGAAGAGGAAGCAGAGAAGTCGGGAAAGACAAAGGAATTTGCGAATAGGATAATTGCGGGGAGGATGTGGTCACCACATCGTGATGGGTGTTGGGGAGGAGGAAACGAGGAGGATTATTGAGGAGAAGAAGAAAAAATGAAGATTGAGGAGGCGACGGAAGTGGAGGAAACAACGAAGAATAGGGAAAATATGAGGAGGTTACTTGCGAGGGAGGTGGTGATTAGGAAGATTAGGGAAGCGGATAAGAGGAGATGAAAGGGATTGAGTGAGAGAAAAGAGGGAGGTGGAGAAAAATAAAGAGTGGAGGATGTGATTGGATGAGAAGAAGATGAGGAGGTATTATGAGAGGGTGAAGGGGGTGTACGAAGAGGTGGAAGGATAAAATGGGAGAGGAGGAGGATAAGAGGAGAATTTGAGGAGGAGGAAGGAGATGGGGATTAAGTACAGGTGGAAGGGAGCGAATGAAAAGCAAAGGGAATTGTGAGTGAAGATGGAGGGAGAGATTGAATCAAAGGAAGATATATCAGCAGAAGAGGAGATTGAGGGGGGAGTTGGAGGGGAGAGGGGATGTGGCGGAGGAGGGGATTGAGAGGAGTGTGGGGAGGTGAAGATGGGACTGTGAAGGAGGAAGAATCCATTTCTGTGATGATGTGAAGTGATGATTGATATGTGGCCGTTAATAGAATAGAGTCGTCGACTTCGAAACCATCAGCTGTTGTTTTTCCATCTGAAGTTTCAAATTTGAATTTTGATGACAGAGAAGATAACTTTGATGAATTAGATGACGATGGAGCAATGGAAGGATTTTCACAGGATGTCAGTCCACTAGGGTCACCCTCACAACCCCTGCATTGGATTTTGGATCCCTGGATCTCATTTAACTTTAAGGTTTTAAGATTCTTGAAGTTTGGAGGAAATATAGAGGTCAGTTCTCGAACTTCAGTGCCATCAGAGTTCTTCTTCATTGAACAGCAGTCACGCTAAGAAACGTCAATAAAGTCGAGATCCAAATGCTGTAGATTGGGCAGGCTGGAAAAGAAGTGGAGCTCATGTTCGGAAATAAAGGTGCCAAAGTGGTGGATCCTCACGCTGGTTATCTGGTTGCCATGAAGACGGAGAAATTCGGGGATGAGAGGATCTTCGAAGAATGCGGGAGATGAGTTGTTGATGAAAATGGATGAGGTGGGCAGGTTGACTTGGAGGAAATGCTGGAGGGTGTAGTTCGTCTCGTTGATTTCTCAAACTTGAGCATGGCTGGTAAAGTTGTTCGGGATGAAGTCGTCACGAAAGAGCTTGAGCTTGATTGGCTGGCAGGCACGTCGAAGGGGGGGGGGGAGGTCACTCTACTCCAGCTTTCTAAAGATTTAGCGATAGAACTGCAATTAAAAAATAAAATACAAGGTTCATGTCTAGCTGACTATAACGGTTATTTTATTAATTACAATTAAATGTTCATTATTTACCACTTCCTCGGGCAGAGATAGCAAGTCAGCTTTTTCTTCCTCCATCGTCTCGTTAACTGTTAACTGGTTACCACCGACCAGATGGCAGATAGAATCCCGAATCTGAAAATTATTTTAAAATCACTTAAATTAATTATTAAATTATTTGACAAATTCAAACTTAATAATTTGGAAAGAATGCTTGTACATAAACCAATTAAATTGCCTCACTATTAGCTATTGACTTGACATATTCGAGAAGTTCAACCTTGTCATTTAACCTTGTTTCTTTGTAGATTTTGACCGGCACTGCGCAAGTGACACTAACTGTTGTATAATCAATTAAAATTGAGAATTCAGTTTAATTTATAATTAGTTAATTATTTTACATCTTTAAGTGGCTCGGGATTACTGCGGTTTTTTGTCTTCTATTTATTATTCTGGACGGTAAGTAAGCATCAAATATAGGTACCTGCTAGTTACCGGACAGCCAAGCAAAAGTTACCGGACAGCAAAATAGGAGAGTTGTAAAGGCAATGTACTATCTACCGGACAGTATGTATTGCACCATAATATACGATCTACGGGACAGATCAGTGTGAAAATGATCATGAAAGTGAAATAAATGACTTGGTTCACTCTAGTTTACTGGTACACCGCAGCCGGTTTCATCGTTTATTTGTGCGAAATCATCAGGCGGCTAATAAAATTGATAATTACAAGGTAAAAATAATTAAAATTATGGTATTTAAAATTAAACTAATAAGTGACTATAATTCAGAAATTATGAGACTGCTCTGTGATGATAACACATATCGACCTTCAACATCTTGCGAATTTCACATGGCAGTAGAGACATTTAAAGACAAAACGAATTTCATTTGTTTGAAAAATATTTTGAAAGAAAAGACTTTAGATATTTCCCGATACATCCAAACCAGCAAAATTTTATGTGTTGCCAAAAATACATAAAAAATATGAAAAATTTCCAGTAGGTAGGCCAATTTCCAGTACTATAAAATGTGTTAACAGAGAAGTATCTATGTTACTTGATAGTATACTTCAACCATTAAGCTTGCTTATACCAGATTTATTAATAGACTCGCCTCATTTACTATTGTTTCTGAATAATTTACAGCTTAATTCATTACGGAACTAAATTTTATGTTCGGCGAGCATAAATGCAATGTATCTCGAACTTCCTATCTCTGTTTGTAAATAAAACTGTATCAAGTTTTTTGTAGAAAATAAGCATAAAATAGAATTACCTTTTAATATTACCACTAACCAATTAAAAAGCCTATTGCATTTAACACTTGATTACAGTTTTCTGGAATTTGATAAAAATATTTTTGTACAGCATAAAGGAATACAAATGGGTAATTGTTCCAGTGTATCTATCGCCATCATAACCGCAGCTGCTGAGCTGCATGAACAATTAAATAAGGATGAAATTATATTTAAATGTCGGTTTATTGATTATTTATTGTTAATCGTAGACGTAACTGATATCAATGTAGAAATAAATGAATGGTTAAGAAATGTATTTGATCATAGATTCCTAAAATTTACGTATGAATACAGTCAAAATTGTGTCACTTTTTTAGATATAAACATCATGTTGGGTGAAAACAATGTAATTACTACTTCTCTATTTCGTAAACCATGAATGAATCAAAGCATGAATTTGTACATTTTAAATCTAGTCATCCCTCAAATTTGTTGAAATCACTCCCATATGTATGTGGGCTTCGTATTGTTCACACATGTTCTGAGGAAGACAACAGAAAATTAGAGCTTGAAAATTTAATGGAAAAATTTGGAACAACAGGTTATCCAAATTCAATAATAAGTAGAGCTAATGAAAAACTACAGTTGATTGACAGTAATGAATTGGTAAAACCAAAGTCAGGAATCCTAAAGAGATTTTTGTCTTTTCACAATCCAGATATTGTACAGAGTTACATGTCATCGTCCATTTCCACTACTACCACAACCAAAAACTGTACATTTATAATGTTATAAGAATGTAAATAGTTTGAGTAGCATTGCTAAAAGCTTATTTTTAAACGAACTACAAAAATGTGAGGATGAAGACATGAAAGAGTGTATTAGTAAGCAAGATAGTATAATAGCATTTTCAATAAGTAACTCAATACAAAAATACATAAACAGATTTACAGCAAAGCCAAAAGAGATAAAACGCGCGTATTCATTTTCTTTCTCATTGTTTGCTTGCTGAAAAAGTAGACAAAAGTACACACTTGCTCAACAACCTGAGCTGACTGCACACAAAGTGCATTTTACATTTTTAAATTTTTCCGTGTAATTTAATTTTTATTAAAGTGTACAAAATATTACAAACTGGGTAAGGCGTACATTTTTTTTTCAAAATAACTGCATATTTTAATAAATTTAGCAATTAAATATAAATTTAAATCTAATAATTTAATTATTTTTTATCTTGTTTTATCAATTTTATTAGCCTGCTTATGATGTCGCAATAATAAACGATGAAACCGGTTGCGGTATACCAGTAACTAGAGTGAAAGAAGTCATTTATATCATTTTTATGATCAATTTTACACCAATATACGATCTACCGGACAGCTCCAGCCCACAGCATATATTGAAATGCATTATACTATCTTCCGAACATTTCCATCTGTATTTTTAATGCTGAATGCCTGTATTTTCTATGGTTGATCCCTGTAAGTAGTATCGATACCGATGTTTCAAGTGAATAGGCCGTAAAAAATGCTTTTATTGCTGTATCTGATTAAAGATTAACCTGATATGAATATTAATTAGGTAATGGTGGGACCCCTCATTAATTGGGTAATGGCACGTGGCAAGTGTCTACGTAAACGTATACGCATGTTTTTAAGTAATAAAATGACCTCAACAAGTAACATCCAGTTTCCTCCAGTGAAGCTATACTTGCGCTTCCTGTTTGTAATGATCTAAAAACGTCGACCAACGTATTTTTCTTACTTTAAAAAGTCATCCAACGACAAACTAGCCATAATAATACAGATATGATATGAAAAGCTAGTTAAAAATATGATAATCGAAACGGATCTCTTTTTCACTATGACAGTATAATGGAAACAAGTTAAAAGTATGATGACTAAATAGAAAAAAAGAACTCATAATGACGCCTCCGAAGTTTTTTGAAAAGAAATTTTGCATCATTCTTACTAACCAACGAAGAAAACCGAACCCGAAAAAGACAAAGTGGTAATTCCAAAATAACATGCTGATTTTTATTTAAAAACATAGCTTAGGAGAAGTTACAAGAATTAAATAATACACACGCACAAAATACAAACATAAAAGGCAAAACCCATCACTTTTCATTAAAACTTAAAACTTGCTATAAAATGTGGTATTATGTACTTAAAGTACTTTTTCTATACGTCTCTAAATAAAACATTCAATTATGCATTCTATTGTACCCAAGAATAGTATTTAAGTAAAAAACGAAGTAAGAAAAGAAACAACTAGTTTTTAGTAATCGAGAACATTTTACGTTAAAAATCATACGTATAATCAACCCAAACGCAGTGACAGAGACAGGAGTTCTAAGAGATTTTCATTCGAATTACCTTGCGGCATACGCAAATCAAGGTAAGATTGTGCCACACCATGAATCAAAGGCAAAGCATCATAAAAAGGAGTAATGTTCATGGTCATAAAATTACCTGTGTACCCCTCATTACGTCTGAGACGGATAACATTCATCCCAATCTCATCTGTAGAAGGATATACACGGATGCGGAATTCATTTATCCCGTCATCATGTACCATTTTCAACATTTTCCAGTCAACACATGAAAAGTCATCCCACACATGATCAGATGATCTCTTAAAAAGCCTTTTATACGTATGTTTTACCTTTTCCGAAGAACCCTTATTCTTTAAAGTTGAGCCGCTCTGCGGGAGTGGATTGTTGGGTTGAAGAGACCGCCTTGGCGGTGGTTATTGAGGTAGTCCAGTTTGTTGTGCTGTCTGCTTGGCTGCAGTTCCTTGTTGCAAACTAGAAGAGCAGCCACGAACAGTCGTAGGATGAGCAGAGAAAGGGTTGCGTACGACTATAGCGGACATTCCATTGTCATGTCCTACAGGGAAAACAATCTCCGTTTGCCTGAGTTGGATGATGTCAGCCAAAAAGGGATCATCCTCTAAAGCACCATCCTCTTCCTCACTAACAAGTTCACTTTTCACAGCAAAGGATTTTTGTTGATCGCGGAATGGGTTAAGTGGGGGTATCCATATCTTCATCACTATCAGCATCGTTGGAGACCAGTAGAGCCATGCTGCTGTGTTCACTTTTTGAAGGTACAAAAGTGCAGGAAGAACCAACACCGGCTTGCTCCTGGTCCTATTTTTTATTCAGGCCAAATGGCTCCGCCAGAGTTGTCGGCCAGACTTATAGGTCATAAAACCCAGACAATGTACCGGTGTTCAAGAACGTGGTAGTACAAGCAGCCCATCCAAAGTTATCTTGCATTGCAAAGATTCCTGAAAAGGCAAAAAACTAGTTAGTATTAATAGAATGAAAAAATGTATAACCAAGTAAGTGCGCTCGTGAAACTAAATGTATGTGAAATGCAAGTAAGTTTTCTTACCTCTTTTACTATCCAATTTATAACTTCGTGGCATATACTTCCGAAATGCTTTTCGAATAACCACTTGGAGCTGATGCACGGAGTATCCCATCTCGTCATCATCGTCCACATCAGGAGAACCAGAGAACATGGACCTGAAGTCTTTTTGGGTCATGAAGCCCATTGGAATTATCTTCAACAAGCAAATAATCTCTTCTTGCCCCATGTAACAAAAGGAATGGTTACAGATACAAGTCACAATTTTCCCGTCAACAAAATGATCACACAAAGTCGGGTTACACTCAATCGGACTGATCCAAAAACCAAGGCAATTGGACGCACAATTTTTTTTAAACCAATTCCATACTCGAGAGAGGAGGGAAAAGATAGTTTGGACAAAGTTTTTATTCTTTTGAAAGTAAAATCTTTGGTCGAATTTCGAAACTGCAAGTGATGAAAGAACATTTGCTTCGTTCCAGTACTAAGTTTATACTTTCTCTCTCTCTCTCTCTCTCACACACACAAGTACCCAAACAAAACGCATTCATGTTATGATTTTTTGTGTCCAGTGATCCAGTTTTTAATACAAATATTAAAAGTAATTTTGTTGGTTTTTCTGTTTGGATCAGTTTGTACATGACATGGGTACAAAGTGTAATCCGTGCACATGGATAACGCAAAAATCATGGTCCAGATCACATGTTTCACTGACAAAACGTTTTAAAAATTTTAGCAGAGGTGTGTACAAGGCGCAAAGCAGTTCGGAGAAAATGTGGTAAAACATTTCTTATCATGTTGGTATCATGGTCATGTTCGGCTGACCTGTTTTGACGCAGTGAGCGAAGCTTCGAAAACAAAAAAAAAAGATTTACAAGCTCATATAAAATATAAAGGCTTCATGTGATTGTTTTATTGTGATGGTTTTACTCAACAATAAATATTTTTATGACGATGCTTTGAATCTGTCACAATTACATTGTCCTTTTTGGATTTAGCTGTCTCATAAACCTTTTCTTGGGATGCAATTTCTCCCTTGTTTGACAAAAGTATGTGAGTAGGCTCGGGAAGGGGCATCACTATTTAAAAAATTAACAAAAGTCGAAACTAAATATTTATAAACATAGGCAACAAAGACAGATTTTTAAAAAGAATATTAATACTAAAAAATAATTATTTACATACATATCCTTCCACAACTTTCCGCTTGCCGTATGCGCAATACGTTGGAGTCGTTAATACCATTGGGATCTCCACACATAAACCCCGAACCATTCATGTAATAGCCACAGCCACCTTCAATATATCTTGTACATGGCGTGGTTACTTCACAGATCAACGCAATGCACCTGCTTAGATAAGCAACTACAGAAATAAACGTACGAAAAATGCATTGTGACTGACGTGTTTTGAGAAGGGAAAATATTGTTCAGTTTAATCCAATCTTGACTGCAAACAAGATGCTGATAAAAAAGGAACAACAGAAGTCACACTATCACAAAAGTTGTTCACAAAAAATATATCCCTTTCCTAGTGTATTGTTAAATAATCGAAATTCAACTTCAGCAAAAAAATAGTTTGTCTTAGAGCAGTTATAGTTATACAGCAGCAACATATATTTGATGCGGTGCTAAATGTTCAAATTTAGATTCAAGGCTAAAGTTTTCGTCACCAGGTATTTAACTGACACAAATTTTCTTTCAAAATGAAAGATGTACTAATTTCTTAGTTTAACACATAAATCCAGCGTTTAACTCAGTTTTCCACAAAACACTAGTTCAATGTTTTTATATTAAAAATTGAATCACATTCTTATGAGTGTTTTCTTAGCAGCTTTTGATCTTGTTGTTTTGCATGCTCAAATCAGATGCTCGTTATCATACGTGAATGAAAGCTATGTAAATTTTTATGAATATGGGAATGAAGCAGTAGAAAAAATATTTTTACTTAAATGAATACTTGTATGTATGTATGTATGTATATTTTATTTCAGTTCCTCTTCGGGGTATACCCATAGAAACCAATCTTAATATTTGAAATACAAATTATATTTCACAGAGTTCTTGTATTATAAAGATAAAGTATTTTTTTTATATCGAAACGATTATAAGAGTAAAGCAGTTATACAGTCATTCAGTCAATCGTCATAATAATTAGTATTACAGCAAATTTATATCATTAATTTCCAATACATAATAGTTCCACAGAATTTTCATAAAATATTGAATTCACATTTATAAAATAAACAGATATTCTTTTAAATAATGCATTGTTCCCAAAACAACAAATATACATAAAAATTGCTAGTGTAAAATTTGTATGGCAGATTATACATGTTCTTTTCCTATAATACATTACATTCTTTAAGTCTGCTGAACAAACGCTGCAATTTATATGTAGAGTTGATTTTCGGTCCATCTTGCATTCTCCAAACCAATCTGTCACCTTTAGCGTAATCTTCTGCTACATATGGATAGTCTATCCCTCGCCTGTCCCTGTCCTGTCCCTCAGTTCTTAGTCTTCTTTTAAACCTCTGGATAGCCTATCCATCTGCTCTCCCTCTCCTGTCCCTCTGTTCCACTCGGCTTATTCGTCTTAATTACATGTCTTGTGAGTTTGTCATTTGTCGTTCCTTCATACTTTTTATTGTGTATAGAAAAAGGTCTATGATTTGTTCTCTAGTAGCATTGCTGGATACTAATTTCTGAAACTTGTCAAAATCGTTGTCTGTATCTTCAAAATATTTATGTAAATGTAGTTTTCTAATCCCATTATGTACTTTACATTCCAATAAGAAGTGATTCACATTGTCATTCTTCCTAGCATTGCAAAAATTACAATTATTATCCAGGTTTAATGTCATGTTTGTTTTACATAACCAGTACTTTCCCAGTCCTAGTATGTGCTGAGCTATACATCTTGAAGCATTAATGGGTAGGTTAAGGGTTAAGTAAGAAGGTGTCAGATATTTCTCTAATTCTCTGAGCGTATGATAGTAGTTATAGCGTTGCGATTTTTCAATGTTGAGTTTATCGTCATTAAAGTCAACTATCTGTTTGTTGGTAATGATCAAATCAAACCCAGTCAGCACATCAGTCGGATTATTTGTTGTCCAAATGTCTTTTATATGATATTGCTCGAACAGATCCTGTACTTGAAGAAACCAATTATACTTCGATTCTTTGATTGTCCTTGAGTATCTCTTGAGTTGCTCGTAACAGATTTTTACGTATCTTAGCTCATCCATCTGGTATGGTATGTAATTTGCAGTAGTCCAAGAGATTTTTTCAAATAAAAACTTTGAACTTTTTCTATTTCATCTAGTTTCCGTAACCCCCAAATATGTGCCCCATAAAGTGCTGTGGGCTTAACAATACTTTCGTATAATTTCTTTTTGGGTTCCATCGAGGTTGCTTT
>JAQIWN010000409.1:0-34572 GCA_034699025.1 Entomobrya cf. arborea Gr-Col-00668 | reverse complement strand
GGGAATTTACATTCTGGTAGATTGGAACTGGGAATAGTCGCACTGGGAAATTGCGGCTGGGAAGTGACGTGATACGATATTTGTACTTATATTTGTTCAAATGTACCTGTAAGTACCAACTTTGATGTTAGTATCACTGTTAGTACCATACACCAAAATTGCCCAACTCTGCTTACCTGATGACGTCATAATTTCAGCAAAATTTTCAAGTTTACTTTTCGACCTAAAGCGTAGGAATTCCGCAATAGGAGTTTGTATTTTCGTAATCTACGACTTATGATGCGTCAGAATCTGTCGTCATTTATTGCAGAATGATCAGCAGTTTTGATTAATGACGATTTCAAAAGTTCATGTTTTTTTAAGGTTTTTGCTTATAACTCGTGTATTACGTCATCAATCAGAATGAAAATTTGCATACTTATTCTACTTTGAATACTCATTAGTCCTACACTAAAAGTTTTGCACATTTGAAATCACCTGATTTTTTAAAAATTAAATTTAAAAAAAGTACTCGTAAACTTTGACCTGACCTGACAGGCACAAAAAAAAATTTTGTACCACATTTGGCATATCAATCGTCTGCAAATTCAATGCTCTACAACATATTAAAAACTCAAGAGGTTTTAAATTTTGTCGCGAAAAATTGCGATCTAATACTGTGTGGCGTTTTTAAGCATTGCGGTAAATGGCAGCCCCAACACACAGGCGAATTCGGGAAAATGATAATTGCTATCTTATTCGGCATCAAAAACTATGCCGCGCGCTCCAGAGAGAGAACTTCGTTTTCGTGTTCATAGCTCACTGCACTGCTCGGCTGGGTAGAGCAGCTTTGCATCCAAGCTTAGCCTGCGTTGACGCTTTCTTTTTGACGTCAAAATTAAGCTATTAGACATTAATTTTACAGCAAAATGTTTTTGGAATCGTGATCAGTGTGAGTTCTAGTTTACTTTATATATTTCATTCTCCTGAGAGCTGGGGGTAGTGGAATATTATTCCTTGTGAGACAAAGTACAAGAAAAAATACATCTATGGTTAATAGGTATACGTTTTCTTATCATAAGTAAATAATTTTCAAATGTTGAATTTCACTGAAAAATCGATGTTTGATAAATCTTGTGTAAAAAAATTGTCTACAGGCTTGTATTTCGAATTAATGAGTTCTACAAATTAGTTCCTTCGTTAAAGTTTGAAACGTTATTTTATAACTGTTCATTCATTCAAATGTACCAAATGCAAAAATATTAATTTTACTAAATTTAAGGGCACGAAACAATACAGCAGTAGTTACACCGGTGGTTTTTGTATGCTCTCCAATTTTTTTTTGTTTTTCTAAACGAATGTAAATATATCTTTAACATACTTGGATTAACGATTAATATTAAAATTACTTGCATCACCAACAGAAACAATAATAATACTATAAAAACCAAGCAGCATATTCCCACTTCACTATCAAGAGTAATTGGTTCTGGATACGAAAACCCTTCCACTGACTTCAATGACAAACCGTCGAAAAAACTATTATTTCTGTAGCAGAAATTTAAACCATGTACCAAAAACCCGCTTTCCACCCATCTTGTAAAACGCTTGCTTGCGAAATCAGAGCCCCAAAATCGATAAGTGAATTCTAAGGCTCGTTTAAATTTCGAATTATAATCGTTTGATTTGCAAACAACATGTTTTGTAAATAATTAATTGGCTCGTTTCCAAATAAAAGTTTGAAAGGCTCTGTGATTATGCGTCATCATCATGAGTTTATTTTCTGCCATTTCTCTAACCACTGCAGTACCCCTATTCCAATCAGGTGGATGAACTGCTTCGTCATAAATGAATTTTTCAATTGGGTTTCCATACAATAAATCAAATCCCAATATTTTTGAAAACGTTTTTTCATATTTCTTAAATGTACTTTTGTCAATCCATAAACGAAAGTTGTTTTTGAACAAGGTAGACGTTTTGGGAAATGGTTGAATACTGATAACGTCAGATGATATAAGTGACTGCCAAGCCAAAGCTATAACACCACCCCAAACAAAAAAGTAGCCAAAAACTTTTCGTTCATTTAATTTACAAACAGCTGGTATACCTAAAATATACCAAATAAAATCCAAACCTTGCTGAATATTTTTATGAAGTAGTGCATACAAAAATGCTATAGCAAGAATAAAAATCCAAACAGTGGATTCCATTACAGTGGAAACAAAAAAGTCTAATTATTTTAAATCACTTGATAGCAGGCAAACAAATACGTTTATCGGTTTGGAGGTAGTTTTCAAAATATTTCCACGTGTTTGAGCAAATTGATTGGGTAAATTAGATACCAGAGCTTCACCCTATGCAATATTGAGCCACCAACGAGACAAGCTAATTTCATATTCTGTTATTATTGCGTTTTTTGGAACAACTGTTGTATTTAGATGGTTTTGCTATTGGTAAGTAGATTGCAATGATTATTGGACAGTTAGCAAGGTTCTATGACAGTCCATAAAATGTTTTTGGTTTTAAACTGTGTGAGACAATTTCAGAGTTTAAGTCAGGTACTTGCATAACTTCTAATTTTGTGAAGTGCTTTCTGAAAAAAACGCTAAATACTGTCCAATACATATGTATATGATTACGAAAAGGTAATTAATCAAATTCTGTAGCTTTTAGACATGGCACGTGGCTAGTACGTTCAATCATACGGGTGAACACTTCGTGTACTTCTTTTAAATTTCTCTGATGCTTTGTCTTAACCGCATATTAAACCTTGTTTTGAACTTAGTTAGTATGCCAAGTCAAACAACAGGTACGAAAAATATTCTTATTTATAATATAAACTACCTTATTTTATTTGGAAGCATTACGTCTAATAAAATTAAAACTTACAGAATTTTCTGCCTGTTGTTTTTAATCAAACTTAGTCGAGTAAACTTAAACTTATTTTAATTGTTTCCGAAAGAATATGTAGCTTCCTAAAAAGCAAAATGAATGGAAAAACATTATATCAATTTAACAATAGTGTTATTTTTTAAATTAAGGTTTAAAATTTGATTTAAAGATTTTCCATGTAATACAGTAAAACAACAAAATATATGTTAAGTATTACATATATGCTGGTTGCGGAAGAAACAAAATTAATATATAAAGGACACTAGCATGTCATTAATAGAAACTTCCAAAAACTTGTTTAATTTCATGACTACGCTAAAATTGTTTTTCATTTCACATTTGAAGTAAAATAAGAAACACTGAGGAAAAGCGGTACCTGAACGACATTCGAAACGACCATTTTAAAAAGAAGTTTGGAATGCATTTTCCTTCAGGGAAAGGTGGCATTTGGTTAAGGTCATATTTATTAGTGCTAGGTTACATTTTACTAGGCTTGGTTTGTTTTAAATTGAATGAAGTTTTGGGTTGTATTTTTTTAGTGTAAAATGGGTCAGAATAACCTTTAGAGGAATTTAAGCGTAAAGAAAAGAAATAACAACAAACTTCACTTCATGAAATCCAATAAACAAATGGTTTGTAGGGATAAAAATATTTATTGTAAACATTGAAAACTTTGGAATAATAAAATCGTTGAAACTAGCGAAATAATTTTAATAAACGTTCAGTAAAAAAATAGAAACTGCAATTAGCTTAGGGAAAAATTTTATGTTTTTTTAAAATTCTTTATTTGGAAATGAAATTATATGTTTTAGACGAGCAAAAATCCAACTAGACCAACCCATGTGGTCCCTAATGAAATAACAGCAATGGATATTTTGAAATAGTTTGTGCTGTGAACACTTTTCGTGAAAAACGAAAATCGTATTTTAAGTAAAACACATACATTCAGTATGCTACTTAACGTAGATATCATCAAATTAAGCAGAGAATTTTAGCCAGGTGATCAAAAAAGACTTATAGGTGGTCCACAAATAATAACTTTAGAAAAGTTTTAAAGTTCTCGTATTACGCAAATCATCTGCGAGAATCTTGTATTGCCGTTGCGATAAAAAGACAAATAAGAGTTTATTGAGTGAGTCTGACATACTCCACGTGTTAACAATGTTTATAACAGTATTGCTAGTGTAAAATGTTGAACTTTATATCCAAATACGTAATATGTTACAAACAAATTAATTTACAGTTAATGAGAAAAACAATTTCGAAGATTATCTTGTTGACTTCAACGAAGAAAACAAAGCTCTTCAAATTTTCTTCGTTGTAGAAGCCAGTTAACAATAAATGTAGATAAAACTAAATATGTAGTAAGTGTAAACATATTACGAGTGTGTAAAATGTTTAATAAACGGAAACGATTGTGGTAAGCCAAAAACAAACATGAGTTTAAGGCACAACTTCATGATAAATTTAGGAAACATTTTATTAAAAAGGTTTGACTTAACCTGTGTTTAAATAACTACGAGCCAAAATTTTCATCGGTGTAATTTCTTTTAACTTGTTTCAGTTATGTTAGTCCAAAAAGGTAGACGTGACTCAAAATTAGATTTTCTGAAACTAAACAACATTAAAACATGGATTTCCTGGGGTAACCTACACTTAATATTTTCTTAATTGTATTATTTTGTACTTTAAAAGCACAATGTGTTGCTCATAGGCTGTTGTTGAAAATCAGAAAATAATTGTATGTAAGAAGGTAAGTATAACAAACGAAAATTTTCCAAAAGGTTTTTGTTGCGCGTCAGTAAGCATACTGGATTGTTTTTCCGTCTACTATTGTAAAACTTTACTAGATTTCGATTTGATAATCTTTCCACTAAAAAAGCATTATTGAAACAAAAAAATGCACCCTTTTCAGGAATTCCTGTCAATTATATTCCAAGCCAACCAACAACATAAATATATTGGCGGCCAGTTACTGACATTTAACAAAAAACTTTCCAAGGTTGAAATTGTGAACAAGCATTTTGATCAAACTGGATTTAAAATCCGTTGGATTGTACTTTTGATATTTGGACTTTCCAATATTCTTCGAATTGTTGACACTAACTATTTCCGAAATACAAAAAGTAACGTCGCAAACAGAGAGGTTGAAACTAGTTTGTGCATCATGGTATTTTTCATGGGATATTTTACTGGTGACCGTTACAAAATCTGGGCATATTCACCACAAGACTATGTGTCATTTCTTAATGGCATTATCGAAATTAGCAGGAATCGTCCAAAAGGCATTGAAAATTTACTGTACTTGTAGCGCAGAGTAAAAAATACTAGCATACAGAAGATTTTTAATGTTTAAATATTTCCTTTTTTGTTTTTAGGTGTACCATTACCCACCTATTCAAAGTCAAAATATGCAATTTTGGTTTTGCGAATAACGGGTATTCTTTGCACATGGGTGTTTCCTTATGCAATTCCAATCTGCTGTGTAATAGAGAATACCATACCATTGAATGCAATGTGGTGGCCAATTCGGCTTCTTGAATCTATTTTTACTTGTAAGCTACCTGGCATTTTCGCGTATGGACTTACAATCGGTATGAACTATTTTATATGGAGGATTATTGCCAAACAAGCTTATTGTGGAGCTGCTGATTTACTTGTGGGTGTTGTTTCGTTGACGCTCTGTAATAACATGACAAGCAGGTGAATAAAATTTTTACATTGGATTTAATACAATGATACAAATTATACTAAAAAAGTTAAAATTATTCTTTACAGGAATTTGCTTCATTTTCATAAAAAGGGTCAATATTTTGCAGAAGGAAACCATACCTATATTCCAAGGAGTGTGACAAATTGTCGTGCTATTCATTTACTCGTGGAATTGTTTAATGACGCAATGAAATCTCAAATATTTGTACTAATGCTTGGGTTAGGTGTAAGCGAAGTTGCGTCTGCTGTTATACTTATTAAACAATCAGGTTCCAACGACTTGCCATTTTTGCTAAAAAATTTTTTTGCATTGTTGGTCGTTCAGTCAGTTGTTGGTATTTTGGGTATTTATGAATTTGCTGGAGATTTTAACCAAGTTTCAGAACAATCTCTGTCCAAATTGCATCATCAGGTGGATAATTTGTATTGGTGTAGTATAACACGAAAAGAACGAAAGCTTAGGAGAAGACTTTTGCAATCGCTTCAAATACAGAAAATTAAGTTTGGGTTGTCAAATTACATTGAAAAGACAACACCAGCTGTATTTGAGATATTTTGTTTAGAACGTATAATTGATTTACTTTTAGTTAAGTAGTTCAAATGTTGAGTTTTCCTTTTGATATAAGTATGATTGAAACCAGTATTTTAGTTGTACGCTCTTAATGTAAGTTAAGAAATATCATACGTATCAAACGTAGTAATTAGTAGCAAAAGGTTTGATTTTATTTGTAGACGGAAACTTCAATGTTGTTTTAGAATGCATAAGAGATAACCAAACATGTTGCTGTGGAAAATTTAAAAATGATTTATGTAACAAATTGAATTGGACTATTATCCAATTGTTGATAAATTTTGTTTGGTAAAAGTGATTATGACTATACACGGTCAAAATATTATTATTATGGACAACGCTGTTAGACAGCAATTTTAAGAAAATTAAAATGGAGTTGTAGATAATTAACTAATATATTGTAACACATTCAGATTAGAGATATAACATGAGTTTCTATTAGAGATCGGATTCAATAGATACGACAAAAAAGTTAAAACGTACATTTAATAACAAAATTTAAGTGGTAATAAGCTGAGTTCTATTCTGAAGTTGATGAAAATCACCTGGTTAGTAAGACGAAATTAAATGACGTGTTAATTGTTTTTATGGGGTGAGAATGGTAAAGGCTTGTTTTATTAAATTTGGTCTAGAAATTAATAAATTAATTCTCTATACGATATTAGATTGTCATTGTTATTATAAAACCGCAGATACTAAAGATGTTTATTGCCAAAAGAAAATAATTTTATATATATAGTGTGCAGAAGAATATTTTTGAAATCAAGTAAAAAAAATCAAACTTTTGTAAAGTATTTAGATTTGGTTTCAGGCCTTTTAGTCTGACAAGTCAAAATGAGTAATTTTAATCTACTCCACTTGGGTTTTACAATAATCCATTTACATGATTGAATACTGTAGTAAATTCGAGGCAAAGCTAAGTAAAAATATTTAACATTGAAGCACGTAATAACTTGAAATTCAAAAAAACTCTCAACGCATTGAACTAATTTAGGTCCCAGAAAGCGTAAGGATTCCTTATCTTTTTTGTCGGTTGAATTTTTTACATGCGAATGGCATACGACTGTCAGTGTACCAACCAACCGACAAGAAAAGTTAAGGACTCCTTACGCTTTCCAAGATTCATTTGTTAATTTTTGTCAATACATTTATCTTGGTGAATTAAATTCTAAATGATTGGCATAAATACATTTTTGTTCGAAAATTATTTCATTATTTCATACTGATATTTTCACCGCAAAAAAGGTTCCATAGTATGTTTTGTTATTGAAGCGAAATTCAGCAAAACCAAACCAAGGTTCTAATTTTTTTTTATCATGGAAAATTTCTAGACATCTGCGAAATATTATTGAAAGCGGGATACTATTCAAACGAGAAAAAAATTATTCTTAAATGAAATACACGTGTAGAAATCTTATAAACAAATTATTAGTAAGAATGTAAATCATATATAAAGGCAAAAACTTAAACCTGTTTGATAACGAAATCGTTGAAAATATCAAAACATTGATTTTATAACAGAATTTGAACGGCAACTACCAGCTTTAAAATCGTCTTGAGTTTTGCAAACTTCTTTAAGTGGCAAAACATAAAGAAACAGAAGAAATAATTTAGCTAACATTTGGGCAAAACGTTTGGAAGGGCAAATATTTATAGGGCATCATAATCCACCAAATTTCTCATTTTTGGATAACTGAAAAAAGGCTATTTGCTTGGATTAAGCAAATCGTCTGCGAAAACCCTCCAAAATATTTACAGAAAAAAATCAGGTTACAAATAGGTTAAATAAGTTTGGCTTACTCCACGTGTATAAATATTGATGCCAATTTTGTTATTTATTCTACCTCCTTTAAATTTTATAATGTTTCATTATACTGCGCAATAATTTAACTAAACATTGATTTAAATTTTATGTCAAACTATTATCCAAATTAAATATATTGACCCATTAGGAATAAAATAAAGCACAGTAAATTTACGGCAGAAGCCAGTAAACAAATTGTTACTTCAAAAAATAAAATATGTGGTATAAATTTACACGTAGTGGGCGAGTTGATGGGTTCTTAATAAGGTAACACTTATTATAATCAGAAAACAAGCCTAGTTTTAGGACCAAACGAAAGTAATCGTAAGAAACATGGATTACAAAAGTTTGATTAAACCTTTCTTCGAAATATCGTATTTTCTCAAAACTAGTAATTATTAATTTGCTAACATACGTTTTGTGTTGCCAGCAGAAGATTTGTTTTGAAAATCAGAATGTTATTGTAAATGAACTAAAGTAAACAATAAACAAGAAAGTTGCTCAGAAATATTCTGTGGCTAAGTTAACACTAAACTTTTTCCGTCTGAAGTCTAGATTTGAATTTGAACTTTGTTTTCTAACAATAGCTAAGTTTCAAATCAAAATGTATTCTTTTCAGCAATTCCTGGCAATTTTATTTCAAGCCAATCAACGATCCAAATATATTGGCGGTCAGTTACTATTCTTAAACAAGAAGAATTCCAAGGTTGAAATAATAAATGAAGGCGGTGGTCATGCAGGGTTCCAAATTCGTTGGATTGTACTTTTTATATTTGGTTTTTCCAATATTCTTCGAATTGTTGACCTTAACTATTTCAGAACAACCGGATACACAGCCATGAACAGAGAAGTTGAAACTAATTTGTGCATCATGGTATTTTTCATGGGCTATTTCACAGGAGATCGATATAAAATCTGGGCATATTCCCCACAAACAATGGTAGCATGTCTCAATGGAATTATAAAAATGAGTAGGAATCATCTGAAAGGTAATTTTTTAGTAGAGTTTCAGAAAATATATTAATAAACAGTTTAATTCCCTTTGCATTCCTCTAATTGTCTTAATTTCACCTTTAGGTGTTTCGTTGCCCATTTTTCCAAAGATGAAATATGCATATTTGGTTTTACAAATAACTGGGCTTCTATGCACATATATATTTCCGTTTGCAATTCCAGTTTGTTGCATGATTGAGAAAAACATTCCATTGAATGCAATGTGGTTACCTACTCGGATTCTGGAAACAGTTGATTGTAAGCTACCTGAAATTGTTTTCAACGGACTTACAATTTGTGCAAACTATTTAGTCTGGAGAATGATTGCCAAACAAGCTTACTGCGGAGCTGCTGATTTACTTGTGGGCGTTGTGTCTTTGACGTTGTGTAATGAAATGGCAAACAGGTAATTAAGGAGCTGGTTTGATTTGATTGGAACAAAATATTTCATATATGTATACATTTGTAAACTTTTTTGAAATTCGTAGAAGTCTACTTGATGCTTACCAGTCGGATATGTACTTTGAAGAAGGAAATACCACTTACGTGCCACGGAAGGTTACAAATTGCCGAGCTATTCATGTAATTGTAGAATTGTTTAATGACGCTATGCAATCTCAGTTATTTGTATTAATGTTTGGTTGTGGTGTAAGCGAAGTGGCGTCAGCTGTAATACTGATTAAGCAATCAGGTTCAAATGATTTGCCAGTTTTTCTAAAATTGTTTTTTGTAACGTTGATCGTTCAGTCAGTTGTTGGAATTTTGGGTTTGTATGGATTTGCTGGGGATTTTAACCAAGTGTCAGAACAATCTCTTTCGAAATTGCATCATGAGGTAGAAAAGTTCTATCTTGGCAATGTAACACAAAAAGAACGAAAATTAAGAAAGAAAGTACTACCCTCCTTTCAAGTTCAGAAGATTAAGTTTGGGTTGTCAAACTTCATTGAAAAGAGAACACCAGCGGTATTTGAGTTGTTCTGCTTAGAACGAATTATTGATCTGCTTTTAGTTAAGTAGCTGGCAGTTTATTTTTTACTTGCACACTAATCAAACGAATCTATATTTCCCATTTTTTAAGAAAGTGTAATATAAAAGTAAGATCTAAATAATATTTAGATAATAGTTGCACTTTAATTGAAAATTTATTTGAGGAAAGTCTGCTCAAATTTTACTTGACGCAAGTTGCTTATCATTATATTATATAATTCTATCTAAGTGTACGAATTAAACAAATATTTTTTTTAAAATTTAAAGCAAAGTTTATCGAATTAACACAATTGCTCGAATTCATTTCAAGCATTTATAATTTTACTTGCCACCAGCTGGGATTCTTTAAGCAAACAACTTCGGCATTTTTGATAAGTTTCAAATAAATCGAATAATGAATTTATGTGAGTTTAAGTAATTTGCGAACATAAGCGTAGAAGAGTTTTAAAGGTCTTAGATGAGATGGCTAAACGTTTATCCAATAAATATTTGAGACCCGGTGGAATCTATGACAATATAAAGACGTCAGGAATCCATTTATAAATATTCAATTGTCATGAATATTGGTAAATAAATGTACTAACTATTTGAAAAACGTCGATAAGTTGCACTACTTTTAACTTAGTCTGATGTAATCGTAAGCTTGGACCAAATTGCATTCATTTTTTTCTAGCTACTTGTGTATTGAAAAGCTTTGATGTAAAAATGATTTAAAAGATAACAATGTTTTTAATACTACCCAAGCCCACAATTTGTAAATACTTGAAATTCCTTTTTCCGGTTGGAATACTCGAAAATATTTATTTATCCAACTTTTCATGTATTTTTTTCTTAAAGTAAACTTTTCATAGCAGACCAATAGTGCGCACCAGAACATACCAAAAGCAAAGATGAAAAGACAGGCTAGCATTTGCCACAAACAAGCCACTCCAAGTGGAGATGTCATACTTAATGCAGTTGCCGCTTGTAGACTAGAACTAAGTGGTACCCAGTTAACAAAATTTTTAACACCATGAATATAAGTAATTAAATCTTGCGTCCTCTTAATTATCCCCGTGTTATGGAAGCAATCAAACAAATTATTTAACTGCGTAGATAAAGGACCCCAGGTTACATATCCAATTCTCATTTCTGGGTATACCTCTTCAGGTACCGTTACCGTTCCGCATATATACTCGTTTTCAATGATAACGGTATTCACATTGGAAAATATATTTGACAAGGCTATTGACGAACTGTATATTAAAGTGTTTCTGTTTCCGATTCCCATAAATTTATTTTTGGCCATTGTAGGCAGCATTATCCTTAACAAATTAGTATTTGTATCAAACCCAAATTCCTTCGAGAACATATTTTTCATGTTCCTAACGCAAAAACCCTTGCTTATCGAGTTTCGCAAAGATTTCGGTGTTACAATAAGCATTTGCTCTAAAACCTGTCTTTTATAAAGTTGAAATTTAAAACCACTTGAAGCAAGATCGATTAACGTATTTGGTAACTCAACAAACAGGAATTCAGTTTTAAATGCTGCACCGTAATTTGCCGATAGTATAACAATAGGTCCCAAATAAAAGAAAATTATTACTTTCGAATGTTTCTTTGTTAAACATTTTCCCACAAATAGCCAACACAAATCTATAGCATGACAAATATCTTTGTAAAATAACCAATAAGATAATATTACAAACAAAAGTGCTAGCCATATTCGGTGTTCAAACACGACAATAAATCGATCCATTTGGTTTTGTGATACTTGGCTATCCTTCACAAAATTACAGTACATTACGTACATCTTAGCTTGCGAAACCAATTTCATTTTTAAACCAAACGTTTGCTCGTTATTTGGAATATTTGAAAATAATAAGGGTAACCAGAAAATATGCAAACTATTTCTGGCTACTTCTTCCTCTAGATCTTCTGAATACGTTGCAGAACTAAACGAAATATTTAGAATTTTTCCAGCCAACATCATACCAAAAATATATCCACTAAAATATTTATCTAAGTCATGGTAAAACCGCCTTCTTTTACTTGTTGCACTTAATTTCCTATCAAAAGCCAGTTTTATTCTGTAGTGGTCTGTCATAGTTGGATACCATAAAGCTTGTAAACCAAATCCATTTGTTTCAAGTTTCAGATTTCGAAATTTTACCATCCAGGGTATTTGCTTCCCTGACACAGCAAACGCGTCCATATGTTTACAAAATTTACAGAAAACTTTTGTAAATATTTTAAGACTTATATTATACGCTAATGCGAAGGAAAGGGGTAGCTTTTTGAAAACATTTCGAATTTGAAAATTGCTCTTTTCTATAAACACGGTTATTTTAAAATTTTCCTCTAAAGGCACTAGTTGAGTTTCCAAATGAATGGCGTTAAGAGTATTATTTACTGTTTCCATCCAAAGAAATAGAAAAAAGCAAAAATGTGAGCGAAACTTGATATAACTTTCTTTGAAGAACGGCCCACTATTATTACTTTCGGAACTGAAATCACTTTCCGTGAATTCTGTTAAATTATCGTTTTCTTGTTTGATAAGCTTATTTACCGACCAAGAAATGGAAATATTTTCATTGAATTGTGAATTATCAAAAACAAAATCTGATAAAGCTAACGGCACTCCATTAATATTATTTTCCTGTATTAACTGAAAAGTACAGGGAACAGAAATTACTTCCATCGGAATTGTGTAGAGTATATCACTAGACGACTATAGCGAAATAAAATGCTGGTGACGTGAGAATTACCAATTCAACTTCAATAATGGTCTGAAGTAATGAAAATTCTGTTCAATTTAATGACACATTTGAAACTATTCAACAGTGGATTGAAATGTTTAACGTTTTGTTAGTTAACGTAATTAAGTACATGTGTCCAAACGTTAGTCATTAAGTATTTATACTTGCAAGTAAGTGCAGAATGAACAGTCGAATTTATATCCAATAGAAACACATATTTTAAAATAATATTTTATTTCAAACGTTTAAATTCATGCTTTGCATTAACAACAAGCAGAACTGCAATACATGCAAACAAGTAAGTTATATTAAAAGTGTGAGTTGGTCGTCAACCTAATGTACATAATTGTTATTAAATTAAATAATGAAAATAAGTATTTTAAACAAATATTTTTTATCAACAAATTAAACGTTTTTAAATTACTATTTAAATGGTTGTTGTAAACAAAATAAATAACATAGCATTTAATACATATTATCAACGTCAAATCATACTATACATTTCA
This sequence comes from Entomobrya cf. arborea Gr-Col-00668, assembly GCA_034699025.1. Lineage (NCBI taxonomy): Eukaryota > Metazoa > Arthropoda > Collembola > Entomobryomorpha > Entomobryidae > Entomobrya > Entomobrya cf. arborea Gr-Col-00668. Next base: position 21,390 of record JAQIWN010000409.1, on the reverse strand, counting down.
GACCCGGATGTTTAATCTATTGTTAAACATAGACAGTTGACAGATCACTGTAAATTACAAACAAACAAAATTGTACTTGCGCAAATAAAATTCAAAACACACATTTCAAATTAAAGAAATATATTGAATAACTACTGACACATTAAAATATTTTTGTGGAAATTTTTTATTCATTCATGGAGTAATATGCATATTGAACAATTTTTTAAACAGAATTTTTCTGATTACAATTATGTTTACCTGTTAGAAAATTTTAATGAAAGGAATTATATTTTATATTTATGAAATTATTATATTTGCTATAAAACATATAGCTTGGGTCCGATTTAGCAGTTTTAAAAACAACGTTCAAAACTGGTAAAACATTATATTGGAAAAATATATTTGAACGAATATTTCAAATTACTTTGCAAGGTGAAAATTCACCAAACATGTAACTTTTAACTTTATTGTGACATTTGCTATATATTTGAAATGCATTACATCTACCCATATTTAAATGTTTTAATTTACCAAGTTACCAAAACTCGTTAGCCATATAATAATTTGAAAACAATATAACTATTACAGAAAGCAATTAACAATGGTAAATATCAAAACAAGCTTGCGATTATCAATTAAGATGCTTTTATACAAATTTTTGTTTGTCAATTATTCAAGAAAATCACTTTTTTAAATTCCGTGCTTACTTTTTTGCGACTCAATATAAAACTACTTTCAGCAATAACGATTTATAAAAACATTAGAAAAGATAGAAATTAGTTTCGTAAAGTCACAAAAAAATATTTTGTTTCGTAAATTTTAATAACTCTATTTGTTGACTAAGTCTTATTAATATGCTGCTAAACCAAGCTTGAATAACCGTGGAATATCAACTCCCATATTTAGATCACAACTATTTTTCATTATTTCCATAAAATAGTTCGATTTAGTATCATTAGTCAATCTAATAAATGAACCGCAGCTAACTCTAATTGGTGCTAAAGACTTAATTTTTAGGGCCCTGTAACACTTTCGTTTGGTATTGTATCCCTTCCAAACCATTACTGCCTCACTAGTTTTCTCATGACTATCTGTACCATAGGGCAAAGTAATATAAATAATTATCATGGTGACTATATGAACTACCACAAAAAAGAAATAAATAAACATGGGTACAATATTCCACGCCTGAACTATTGCGCAATTTGACAAAACTGCGATAAAAAATCCAACAAACATCAAACAGCCAATTTCTTTGTTCAACAATTCTCTCAAAACTTGTACAACTAATTGGCAATATGTATATTTTACAAATTCGTTCATGGACACTGTTGTTTTACTCATGTTTTCTGTAATATCTTTTATAATCAAGGTTAGATATTCAACGTATACCGCCACTCCAGAAATAAATATAAGAAAAAATGCACCAATAAATCTACATATTTCAAATGATACCCAAACTCCAAGAAATAGTTTTATTGGAAGATGAAAAAATAGGAAAGTGTGAACTGGATACTCTTCAAGCCATTTTATGGGGGTCACATCATCCAAAATTTCTTGCCATGGGTCTACTGAACCTTCCAACATAACTATTGGAAATAGTCCAGGTGGAACTAGCCAGGTCATTAAAACGATTCCTTTTAAAAGATAGCTCATGATTTTGTGATAAAGTTCCAATTCCCTGTTTCTTCCGTAACGTGATATTAGAGTTTTTGTCTCAGCCAAGTGAAGATCCAAAAGTGTGTTTACTCCAAGAACGTGCTCGTGTCGATATGTGTAGTGTACGTGACAAGAGTACAAAACGAGTATACACATTGTAAATACTCCAAGAGAACCTATGATTTGGTTGACCGTTATGTAGTGAGGATTGATGCACCATTTTGCAATGTTGTAAATGCAGGCACAAAATGTGACTAAAATGATATTAAAAATTATGCTAAGACGCCAATATAGAAGTCTTTTGGGTGAGTTTTCTACACCAAGTTTGTGTGATTTTAAATCTATTACAAATATGTAAGGAGTTGTCCAGCTGTATAGATCGTTGTACAATTTAAAGCTGTCCCAGAGCCAAGATTGGTAGTGTTGGTGGACCATGATTGTAATCGAATGACTTGTGCGAGATGAAAAGCAAGCTATTAAGTGAACATGAAACGAGGACAATTCAAATTAAGTTTGTACAATAACAACAAAATCTTTTAGAAAGAGGTCAGTATTGCTTTAGCTCTAGGGGTATATTTTGCTAAAAATATTTTTGTTTTGATGTGGAACGTTAAATGATTTTTTTGTTTAATTGAATTTTTAACTCGAAATTTTTGATTAAGTTAGGCCTGTTCTAGTTTCTTGAAATATTAAGAAGTTGTAAAATTTAGTTATAATTTGAATTTCAGAAGAAGAAAAATTGTTCAATTTAATCCTTCTTAATATATTTTTATTGTTTTGACACAATTCAGACAAAGTTTGTGGTACGTAAATTGTTTTTCTTTTGTATGATAGTTTCAATAGTATTTTTAAACGAATAGAATCCCTTATTACATTTTGTTTTGTCATAGAAACGGAAGTAAACACTCCTTTGTATTGTAAATAATGGTAATAAAAGCGTATCGGACACTAATCGTAAGCTGTACGAACTGACTTCAATTATCAAAATACAAGAAGTTAAGAAGCTATATTTTGGTATATTTCTGAGCTGTTTTGTAGTTTAGATTAGCAATTTTTGAATTTTTGAACAATCGAGAAAAACTCGATATAAAACCACAAGAAAAAGAGAATTTTGTGACAAATAACACTTTTGTTCTGTTTTAGGAGAAATAATAACTTGCTTAACCGATTTCAATTGAATTTACATTTGCTCGTTTACAAAAAATTTTTGCTCATGTTTTAATTTCGACAGAGAAGGCTCATTTATTTAGTTTATAATTTAGTTTTTCATTTGGTTCTCAGTATTCGGATTAGAAAAGTCGTAAACCTTTTTAAATACGTGGTTAGTTTTGAAAACTATATGTGTATATATTGGGCTTTGCAAGTTATAAAACCAACGCAACAGACCATCCAAAAATAAGTGCTTAGTAAAACGCAATCGAGGTTTAATTGCAATAAATAGAATCATATAAAAGATTTATTGGCTAATTTGATTGAGTCAGTTGACTAGATAAAACCAATAAAAAAATGTATTGAAAATAACTTCCTAAATCAATCTATTAATTGATTTGATAAGAACTTCAAATTTTAAATACGTTTTTGTGTTTTTTGAGCAAGCCACTACATTTTAAATATTTGGTTACGGGTTATGTTACGTGGCAAAGGATTATTCGGTAGCCAACAAAAAAAACATTCCAAATAGATCAATATAGGTATCCAAGATGCCAGCTGGTAATAAACCGTTCTATAGCAATTGTTTAAAACCATGTGATTATACTCGTTGGAAATGAATTCGAGTATTTATTTTTGGGTAAATTTTCAGAAAGCCTTATTAAAAAGTAATTCAGTGTATGTGAATGATATTTAGAATCTCCAAACGATGCCTAATTTTAATTTGCTAAAAGTCACCAAACTTCAAATTTGCTTGTAAGATTTTTAAAATTCAAAAAATGAATACAAAACCTGTATTGATATAAATTAGTTATGATGAATACCATTAATACTGTTATCATGATTATAATTCAGAGACGTTGTAAAATAAAATATTTGCAAAATATGAGTTAAAACGACGCTAGTGCAAAAGTCTTTACAAAAAACTTTTCAGATTTTTGAGAAGTGTTAATGCACGTAATTTAAATCGTTGCTACGTGCCCATACTTTGTTATTGCGTGGGTGTCTTATAGTCCTTTTCACACTCTTATATATCGGTTTTTTGCTACGGCCAAAAAATCTAATGCCAAATTTATTATTTTACAATTTTGTTTTCATTGAATCAACACAGCATTGTTTTCATTTGAGACGAAGGAGTCCATCAAAATACTAAATGCTTAAACACCTTTCACCCAAACTTACTTTAATTACTTATTTATTTGTCAACTTCAAAACAAAATGCGCGAGATTGAATTAAGTGTTTGGAATGAAATAAGTAGTCTATGGTTTGAAAGTGTTTTCCCAAACAGCAAAATAGAGAAAAAAGAGGCCATGAATTGAAATGACAATTTATAATTTGTAGCGTTTTTCTGACGAAAAATACATCATTTAGTTTGCCCTATTAAGTCTAGTTTGAGTTTTCTTAAAATGTTTTCCAGACATAACATTTTTTATTCAGTAGTTTTTTTTTCAGACGAGAATAAATTATACACAATTGTGATTTAACCGTTAGTCAAACTTGACCATAAGTTATTTAGAATTATAAATGCGAATTTCGGTAAAAAAAATTGTGATTGTAAAAACATTAATCTGATTAAATATGCTCTGACGGTCATGAATAAAAAAAATTGACCTTAATTTTGCTTCTAAACAGGTCGACAATGCTAAAAAGGATGAATATAAAGGATGTTTACTATCAATCCCGTAAATTTCGAAGTATTTTGTCTTAATTTGGCATTTGTTAAAAAGTTCCATGCTATCACATTTATGGATCAACTACTTTTCAATTGCGTCGATATATATATAACTGACTAATTTACCAATATGTTATCTTATAAATTAATTTTCTTCTGTTTGACATCAAGATTAGCAATGTCCGAATGTTTTGAAAAGTATTTACTTGAGCATTTAAACAAGTCTTGCGTAGTACAATTTTAAGGACCTTTAAGTACTATTCAAGACAAACGGCCACGCTGCATATTCTTTAATGTAATTAATCACTACCAGGATCTGTTTAAATTTATAATGAACCCCAAGTTTAAATCCAAATTAAACTTTAAAGAAATATCTCAGAGCCGCAGTTCACAATGAACATTAAATAAAAGAATATATTATCCAAATATAATGTAACGCCAGTGACTTCACAAATTATAGAAGTTAATCTAATTGTAAAGGTCATTACCACGTGTCATGGTAAATGCACACGGGTAGATTATATGCGTTATATATAAGGGTAGTTTAAGGATGATGAGAGCACTCCTCTCTCACTCTCTGTTATCATCGCACCTCTGACCCGAGTAAGCAAGAGGATGCACAGAGGAAACTAGAAATAAATAAAGTATACATTTCTTTTATACAAAATTAAACTACACGATTGTCCTTATAATATTCATTTCATAAAACCCGTGACTTCTCTAATAAACAAACCTCTGAAAATTACAATAAGATTACCTTAAGATTAATATAATTACTTGTAATGTATGCAATGTAAATTGCAAAATACACAGTACGGATTGAAGGCTAACTTTATTTTTATGCAATGAGAAAAAACAAATGGACGAATGTCTCGTGTGTGTCCAAACAAAACAATTTTCCCTGTGCAGTGCATTGTAGAACGTCATTGATTCATTCAAACAGATTCTGTTCATTTATACATTGTTTCGATATAAATACATATGAGCGATAATTGTTGTACTAATGTTGTGACTTGTTTCTTGCATCTATGATTAGATTCCGATTTAAAAACAAAATAAATCTATGCCCTTCTGTTGAAAAATCGGTATAATGTCACCAATTCGCTTGAAGTACAATAAAAAATGTCGTGGCATTTATTAAACAAACTTTAAGCTTTTTTCATGACGTTAAAGTTTTCATTATTATTTTACTGTATCCATTTTACGGCTTCGAGCTGTTTCTAAAAGCAGCTCAATTGAAAAATAACGCGTATTTTGCCATTACGAATGACCGCTATAAGCTACTTTATATAAAATAATATAAGCCTACTGATTAAAATAAAAACAGCCTAGTAACTTTAACAAAGCGATAATAAGATCATAAAAAATTTAAAGATCACTAAGCCCGAAAATATTATAAATCTTTGATCCGATAAACTGTTATTGAACACGTGGGTTATTATCAAGCAGAATATCAACTTTGAAATGTATTGTCAAAGTTTATAACTTAAACATGGGCCCCCGCATTAACACAAAAATCCTATTAAGCTTGGCTATTTTAACCTCATTGATACTAAACGCAATTAAAAATTAAGAGCACGTAACTGTTTATCATCGTTACTCAATCACATATTCAAAGCAAATAAATTCGCCCACTTTCCAATTTAATGGTTATTCCAGAATCTAAAAAGTTTTTCTGACCAAAGCAAATTAAATATTAAAGTATACTATACGCGTGTTAATTGTAAATTCAGTCCTAATATTATGTAGAATTTCTCTTAAACCTCTCCCATAGCTTAAAAATCATTCGTCGAGTTCTTTTTTTCAGTTTCAGAAAAGAAACGCAAGCATACGTACATCACTTAAAATGTTGCTCTCCGAAAACCTCCTTAAAACCCTCATTGAAGATATTAAAGTGACCGACATTTTTGGCTCCATACCTTTTCAATGGAGCAAACAAGAGAACCGGTTCAAACTGAAGCCTAAAAATAAGCTTTTTCTCTATAAAACTAGAATTAGAATAGGTGCTCTTTTTACATCCCTGATTTTCCTACAAATTTTGTGGACATGGGGAAATATCCATATATTTGTGAAACTTCACAGCCTATTTCACTTTTCTGCTTTGCTATTACATTTGTACACTCATCACGTATTTTGCTCGAATTCAAGCTCGATTGTTGCCTTTTTAAACAATATGATTTTGTTTGAACGATGCAGAGATGGTAAAAATTCAGGTTTTAATTTTTTTTTAAATTACGAAAAGATCATAATTTAATATTATTTCCTATATATTTATTAGTTGAAGATGGCCATTCTAAAAAAAGTGGCGCAACACTGACAAGGCTTCTACTAAAATCGATGGAGTTTTCCGGTATAGCTGTACCACTCTTTTACCACGCTGATTTACTCCGTAATCCTTGCCTTCCGTTTCACTTGGGAGGCTACTGGCTTGTCACAACTCAATGTCAAGGACAAATTGGAACAAGCTTTGAAGCAACTTGGTCACTCTATGAAATCTGGACAAAGGCTATAGTCTTCTCTGTGAGCTACTTTAACTGGAGCTTTTTATTAGGCGGAAGCTATTTTCATATGACAATGGTCCTTTCTCTCAAAAGCTATTGTCTTCGAAAATACATTTCGTTAGCTGGTGACCTGATTGTTGAAAGTCAATCAAAGAAAGAGAATGTATTTAAGAATACCTGTATGGCTTATAGGGAAGTTGAGTTAATTTCCACAGACTATCGCAGGCTTTATTCCAAACGTTTCAATAGCATTGTGGTTCTAGTTGTAACATTCGTGCACATTGTCAGTTTGTATGGTTGCCTTTATTACGGAACGGAGCTTGGCCTATCTGTGCATTCTAACTTTGTAATGGTTGCGGTAAATGCTAGTGGCGTGATTTTATTCATGTTTACCAGTTTGGCCAATGTGTTTGAGGCATCGAAAAAAGTTCTTGGAACAAAACTGAAGAATGGAATTAAGCAACCAAGTAAATGGTTCAGGCGATATTTGAAATCGTGTAAGATTGTCAAGGTGTATATTGGTGATACAAATTTTGTTGAAACTTTAACTCCATTGACTCTTGAGCAATTTGTTATAGATCAAACAGTTAGTTTGATGCTTTTAAAGATGGACTAAACTATTTGAAATATTTGTAATTCATTAACATCCAAAACAAAAAAGGGTGGCATACTTTAGCAAGTAAGCATACTGCAAATCAAATGTTTAATTTGGTTGCTTGCATATAAACCTTGATAACAATTAAATTTAGTTTGTAATTTTTTCGATTTGGTTTAATTTTTATTTAAATTCCATCAAAAATTGTCATAGAGACTATATTTTTGTAGTTGTGTAAGCATAGAGAAGTTTAATTATTTTATTATACAATCAAAACACTGTATTTCACTAGGATAGCTATTAGTTTGACAAAAAGCAAAGGTTTAAATTAAATTCAATATAGATAAAGAAAATATTTATTTTTAACGTCTTTAAGGAAAATGTAGTCACCAAATTTCTATTCTAAATTCACTTTCGTTAAAACAACTATGATTCGTGTATGTTTGGATGTGGTTGAGCTTAGACAATGCTGACTATTAAAGTTTAGTTTAATGCAATATTTTTTTTGAAATTTTGCGTTAAACATAAAATACTGCAAATTCTACAATTTTCTATAAAGTGAAAAAATAACTTTGTTTTAGCGTAGGCTAACTAACTTGACTTAAAAACTTCTAATTGGTAATATTGACCCAAATTCATGTGTTTAAAAGTAGAGTTTTTCATAAGTACGATAAAATTATAAATTCATTTGAAATATAACAATAAAATATTCCTTTAACCGGGGCCACCACGACATCAGCTAAATGTATAAAAAATATTTGACTAATTGTGATTTCCCTCTGATAAAAATATAAGCTATTTTAAGCCATAAATAATAAAAATTAGCTATTAGACTGCCATTTACTTAATACAAAATATGGAAATTATTTTCGGTTATTTTAATAATCAATAAATTTCATTTTAAAGCCAAAGCAACAAAATCTTTTTTAAAGTCTTATACCTACTTTGAGTTATTTTTTTAATCATGTCCAATTAATACGCTGCAAGTCCTACCTCGAACAACCTTGGAAAATCCACGCCCATATTTAAGTCACAACTATTTTTCATTATTTCCATAAAATAATTGGATTTGGCATCATTAGTTAACTTAACAAAACATCCACAGCTTACCCTTAAAGGCGCCAACGACCTAATTTTTGAAGCCCTTAAATATTTTCTTTTAGAAATTAAACCCTTCCAAGTCTTTATTGCTTCACTAGTTTTCTCATGACTATCCGTGCCATATGGTAACGTTATATAAATAATAAGCAAAGTTCCCACATGCGTAATTACAAAAACACAATAAATAAACAATGGAAATATACCCCAAACTTGGACAATAGCTACATTCGATAAAACGGCTATCACAAAACCAACAAACATTAGACATCCAATTTCTTCATTCATTATTTCCAGCAAAGTTTGGAGAATAATTTGACAATAGGTATACTTAACAAATTCATTCTTGTAAACAGTAGTACCCCTTATATTTATTGTAATGTCGTCTATAATTAAGGTAACATTTTCAAGATACACCGCAACTCCAGAAATAAAAATAAGGAAAAAAGCTGCAATAAATCTACAAATTTCAAATGATACTACCTCTCCAAGCACTAATTTGATTGGTAGGTGAAACAACAGAAACGTGTGGACAGGATATTCTTCAAGCCATTTTGTGGGCGTCACATCATCCAAAATTTCTTGCCATGGATCTACTGAACCCTCCAAAATAATTATTGGAAAAATTAAAGGAGTAAACCAAGTCATCCAAACCATTCCTTTTAAAAGCAATTCCATAATTTTGTGATAGAAATCCCATGCTTTGCTTTTACCGAAACGTCTGATTTGTGTACATGTCTCTACTAAGTGAAGGTTTAAAAGTGTGTTTACTCCAAGAACGTGTTCATGTCGATATGCGTAATGAACGTGGCATGAATACAAGACAAGTAGACACATTAATGATGTGCCCATTGAACCTATGATTTGGTTGACAGTTATGTAGTGAGGGTTTACGCACCATTTTGTAATGTTGTATATGCAAGCACAAAATGTGACAACAATTATATTGATAATAATACTGAGGCACCAAAATACTAATTTGGAGGGCGAGGTTTCCACACAAATTTTGTGAGACTTTAAATTTATTTTGAATATGTACGGAGTCGTCCAGCTGTAAAGGTTGTTGTACAACTTGAAGCTATCCCAAAGCCATGATTGGTAGTGGTGGTGAGCCATGATTGCTTTTAAAGAACTAACACACGACATTGGTACAATAGTTGTTTATATGATACTAAAGATTTGAAATAACTAATGTAATCCAAAATTACCAAAAACAAAAAATGAATAACTTAGGTTAATAAGGACACATATTTGAAAAACAAATTTTGTTTTGATTTCAAACGTCCAGAAATTATTTTACATCTTACAAGGAACACTTCCCAAGTGTGAGTTTGATCTGAGAAAACGAATAATGGATTCTAAGACAGTTTTTATCGTAGTTTAGTATTTCGTAAAGATTTATCTGTAAAATTAACATTTAGTTCTTGTGGTAGTACTTTGCATAGGTCTACAGTATATACATTTTCTTAATTCGTCTGTATACAATTTAAACTAACAATACTTTATTGATTTTTCATGAATATTTTTATAAGAGCATCGTATTAGCAGGTTTTGATCATTTTGAATAACAATTCACGCGCTCCGCTCATGCAAAGCCACTAATTTTTACACAAGCTGCCGAAATGCCTTAGTAACATGATGTAAGTACGTTACTAGGGAAATAACTAGATGCGGTTTTTACAGCAAAATTTTAACGGAATCTTAAACTACGATAAAAACTGCGTTAGAATCGACTTTTGGTATTGTCGGATAGAACTCTCTTTTGGGAAGGGTTCCTTGTTAGACCAGCAATTTAAATTTTTAATTTCATAAAACCAATTTCGATTAAGAAAGGTATTTTGCTTTTTAATATGATTTTCATTTAAACGTAAAAAAAAGTCGTTGTAATGAAACATTTTGATTGGTTTTATGTTTTTCGTTTGGGGAAAAACATTTGTCAAAATAGTTGTTTTATATTATTCTTGACTTTATACAAAGACCTGTCTGGATTAGAATTTAGAGGACATAGGAGCTAAAAAGGGAATACGATATTTGTGGGATATGATGTTTTGAAAATTGACAATCTTGTAGAATACTGTTACAACTTGTTTTTGTAGCTGTAAGTTAGAATTATATAGTTTTTTTTAAATAAATAAGCAAAATAGAAAATTCGGAATCGCACTTACAAAATTGCCTTTTTGTTTACAATTGCCTTTTTTGAACTACAACGTAGTTATGTTTTTTGTTTGAATTTCTGAGTTGATGATGATTTGTAGACATGCCCTTGACAAACTAAAAAGGTGGCTTCCCAGTTCTAGCAAAATATCTGCTAACATTAAACATCCCATAGCTGTTAGTGCCAATTCTATACAAACTAATAGTGGGAGACGACAGTTATTGAAGAACAACAGAAAATATGAAGAGAATATGGTGGACAGACCAACTCCATACTGAGTCAAAGACCATGTATAGTTTTGAAATGAGTTGTTACAAAAAGTGGCAACGATGCAAAGCCTTCGATATTCAGCTGCTATTTTACGAGTTTGTTCGACGGAGGAGGTTGCCCTTAAAAAAGAACTTGCTTTCTGAAATAATTCAAAATGATTTTTTATTTGTAATCGTAAACAATTTGATATATTTCTGGAAATTCTGGAAAATTTCACTTGAGAATTGGTAACAAACTCATAAGATATGTCATAGCTAATCGTAAGTACAACAGAACCAGGGAATAAAATGCATAAATTAACAAAGGGCAACATAGTTGTTAGGCTTGCTAATGTTATTATAATACGCATATATATTGGAACATTTTACACGAAATGGAATTCGATAATTGAGTTAATTCCTTATATTTGGTTTCATGAAGGCACGGCAAAAATAATGGTAGGCCACACAGTACCACAATGAAAGAAATTGCAGTAATTTTGGTGGGCTTCACAAAGAAAATAAATTTTAATTCTGAAAGTTGGTGGTTTCCAAGTTTTCTAGTGATAGGTTTTTTTCTAATATCTACCGCAATAGTGTTGCACATTCGAACGAAATTTGGAGGATTTTAACTTATTTATAAATGCAACAATCCTAGCGTTAGATTCAAAAGCAATGCGTTTACATTAAAAAGTACAGAAACAATTTGATTTGTGCTATAACTTTTAATAACTTCTACAAAATTTCTCAAAATGGATAAATTTAACAAATGAAAACAAATTTTTGGAGTGATATTTTCCTTTTTACGATCTTTTAGGAAAGTATGTTGGTCAAAGAATCAAACATAAAATCAAACAAGTAAAATTTGCAACTTATTCACTCAAATTTATAATTAAAATATTACTCAAAATCTATTTTTCAGTGATTGTTGGCTTTAGAAAACGAGAGCTTGGATCGAAAGCTAGTAGGGCAGTTTGAAATTGTTGGCATTATATTAATAATTCTTGCATAGGTTTTATTTTAACTAAGCCATCAAATGTTGATTTTGGCCTACGTCAATCATACGTTCTTATATATGACTATTAAAACAGTTATGCATGCTATTGGTTCAATTTATATGCATGTAAATAATTCGAAAGGCTTAAATAAATTCGGACATCAGAAAATTCGACATTTACAACCCACAAATTAAATAAAGTGGTTGGAAAAGCAAGCCTTGTGATTTTATATTAATGGTTAAGTACACTACATGTAAAGTTTAGTTGACAATTCGTAATATTACTTTTACTTCAAAATCCCTAATCTCTGGTTGCCATAATGCAAGATCCAAGAGTTTGTTTTAAAAATTATTTGCAGGAAACAAACACATAAGCTTCATTGGGCTGTTTCAAAACTAAACAATGGAAAGAGATTTGAATAATATTTGCACAATATTATGTAATTTTGGGGAGTTATTGTTTGTGTTTTGGACTGTCCTACATCAATTGATATGTGCGTTGCAATAAAATAAACAAATTGTATTGCTCAAAAGATGCTAAAAGTCGCACAACTTGAAAAAAGAGTAGTTATGTACAATCCAATACTGAAATGACACGTCAGTCAAATATAATTCTGCTGTCAGTAAAATATCCAAACCATTAAAATATTGTTTTAGTTTTATCCCAATGCGTGAGTTTAGTTCGGCAATATTTTGATATAGCTATGTTTACATGTTTAACGTATTCGGAACGTTTTATTTTCCAACTAATTTAATATAAGTAGTACTCTAAAGGTACCCCATAATAGACCTTTAAGGTAATTAAATGGTGTCATTCTATTTAAAACTAGCTCATTTCCATACCTTATCAAAACTAGCCGGCAAGATATACGAAACCTGCTCATTATTTTTGTTTCTCGAACGCAACCCCAATTGTATTGTTTCCACGACCACAAAACTTGGTTACCTTTAGTATACAAATGCTTGCCCAGCTCTAAAACAAGTGTCCAAAACGGAACAATAAATCCCACCCCAAGTAATATTGCAACCCTGCTAAGTGTCTGTAATTCATCCCAATAATAAAGTAGTGCACAGTTTCCAAAAATAGGAATCAAAGTTAGAGCAACATGGAGCCGCAACACTGCTGGACCAAAAATTAAAAGCGCATTTTCATTTAAAATTTCAAACGACCTATAATATAATCTTAGGTTCTTAGGGTGCCGAAATGATTGAGATGCTCTATATCTTGCTCTATAATCCATACTGAACTCTCTTGTAAGCACAAAAGTTAAATAGAACTCGTAACCCAAGCCACAGACCGCTATTAAAGAAACATTAAACGCATTTGCGAAATTGAATAATGCGTGTACAATTGAAATAATTGCACGTATCAAAAAGTTTTGTAAGTACGTATTAGGCAACAGAGCTCCAAGAAATATAAGTCTTGAAGGATTCAAAATACAGTCTTTCGACGCTAGTGTCATGACAGAAAACAAAGCAATTGTGGACATGTAAGCGAGAACGTCATTGTACCAGTTGAGCCGACTTAGTTCCGGTGATAGAAGTGGCATATAAAGTTCTGGAATTTGAAAAATTATAATTTGAAGTTTGATTAAAAACCAATATTCTGAAATTATGCGTTAAACATGTTTTTGGAAATAAGATAGCGTCTTACCTTTTATTTGTTGATATAACGTAAGTGCTCCATTTGCTGCTCGGGCGAAGTCTTCACCAAAGAAACGAATTATACTTAAACATAAGTACATTGAAACAACAGTAACCCAATGAAGAAGTGACATGAAAAACATGTTCCAATCTTTGTGGTTATAGTGCTGAATGAGTATACCCAAAGCTAACAATAGCCAAATGAATTCACTGAAATATAATATTTGAAATTTTCTAAACACTCGAATATCTTCGGCAGGAAAAAAGTTTTTTTCTCTTTGTCAAATTGCATTGTACATGCGCCTATTTTACAACCGTATGTGGCTAATACATTAACTAGCCTATATATTCGTTTGCTTAGCATTTTGGTTAGTAATTGAAATTATGCTGATTTTTGAAACATTCTTCATCTTTAACACGCATTTTTAAAATGACCTTAGAACCAGCCAAACAGCTTTAAATGTACAAGCCAAAAATCAATTTAAGTCAACTAAGTAGCAATTTTAAATACAAATAAGAGGGTTCATGACACAAATGTTGTATTTATTAAGCAAGTTGACCTGCTTTGAATTACTTTAAAATATTATTATTTCACTTTAAATTTTCCACATGTTTTGTAATGTTTGACCCGTTTCGACTTCAAATTGGCTTTAATATATACATTGTATGAGAAAATGCGCAAACACATTGTCAACCAATTCATTTGTTAAACTTGACCCACAATTTTTCAAATATTGGTGTTTACAACAACGTGATATTAAAATTAAAATTTCAAATCATTTTTGAACATTTATATCAGGCTATTTAAATTTTCATCATAGTAATTTTTTGTTGTTTTCGATTTCTGCTGTATATTGAAAATACATCTGTATTTTAAGTTAAAATTGCCGGATATGATTTCACAAAGTATTTTAAAGAACTAAATGCTAAACTAAAATATTAACATTAAAATTCGGACGAAAAATATTAAGCCTTTTTGTCCGTTTTACAGGAATCAGGAAGCCAGCACTGGATTCATTATTTCGCAAACCCACAAGTTTTCTAATTAATTATAAAATAAAACCATCAAAACTAATTTGTGAATTATATAAACTCTTAAAAAACTCATATTGAACAGTAATTTGGGTTCTAAATTGTGCACTTACTGGTTATTTAAAGGTTTATTTATTCATGCAAGCAGTTTTAATTAGTTTGTGTCCTGTTCATTTCTAATCACTCACCTTGTCAAGTTTTATGCTGACCTACAAATAAATACCATCCAGCAAAAATGATGCTCGAACTTATGGCGTATATCTGTTAAAGTATCGGATACATTAATTGGCGTGATTTTAAAACTAATTTTAACTGTGATACAGTCATATATTAAATTAAATGAATATTCCTTGAGACTCGAACGAGCTTCAGAGGCTCGAAATATTATATATTAACCGCATTTTCTTTTGATTAGTTGTAATTTTAATTTACGTTTGTTTATGTGCTTGGTATCGAGCCAAAACAAACGTCACTTGTTCTCAAGCTATGTCGGGAGAAATGTTGACGCTGTAATGTATTTAATATATGAAATTTATGTATATAATTGTAATTTGTAGTGGGCCTAGTAAACGTTTTATGTTGATTTCTCACTGGGTTTTTAAACGGCTTTGAATTTAATTTTCATTTTTGTGTATAAAACACAGTGGTGATCTTGTGTTTGCTATTTAAGAAGCAGAGACTTTAAATTTTACAAATCCCAAACCCAGTTAAATAAAAAAGTGTAAACAAATAGGTTAATATATCAACTAAACTGTAAACTCGATTGTTTAACATTTTTTAGGAACGAAAGTAAGCCAACTTATGACATGAGCTCTACCTTCAATGAAAGGTCCAATAAAGTAGGCCTATTAAATAAATAAGAACAAATTATTGCATAATGTTTAAAAAGAATAAGCTATTAAACTGTAAAAAATAATACTACGTTTTGCCATTTAAAAAAGGGCCTCAAAAAAGAGTTTTACATCAAATGATTATCCTATGAGATTAGATTCAATTTCACTACGTCACGTATTATCTTTTTTGCGTACCACTATCTATTTTTTTGTAAAAAAATTATACTATTAGAAGTTACTATTGTCCGATCATAGGTCACTCGTAACTACCTATTTATGAAAAAAAACTTCTATTATTTGAAACGTTGCGCTGTACAGCCCAACCAGCAATGTCTGCCCTCAATGTTTAATTCAAATTAAAAAGTATTTTTGAAAATAATTTCGTGATAACTGTTTATTAAAAAACATTCAACTTAATAGCATAGATTTTCATTCTTTAAACCTTTTGTTCGGTTTTTATCATTTCTATCTTTTTATAATACACTATTACGATTAGATTTGAAAAAAATTGCAATTTAGATCCGATCTTAACACCAATGCTAAACCCATGTTAAATGCCTCCATGCTAAACCCATGTTAATTAAATATCTCCATGCTAAACCCTTGTTATTTAAATATCTCAATGCTAAACCCTTGTTATTTAAATATCTCCATGCTAAACCCGTCTATGCGCATTACCATCTGTATCCACAGGACCCTACAGTGCATAACATGACCACCCGCACCCACATGACCACTTCAAACGATGACATGACAACCGACAACCACATGCACCTATACATTATATGACCACTGGAATTAGTATAACCGCCTGCAACTATATGATTACCACCATCGATGTGACCGTCTACCCGTCTGCACCCAAGTGACCACCTGCACTTATATGACCACCACCTGACCGCTTGCACCCACATGACAACTGCGCCAACATAAACCCCTGCACATACATGACCACTACCCACGATGACATGACAACCAACAACCACATAACAGCTTGTATCTATACAACCACTGCCATTTGTATCACAGCCTGCAATTATATGATCACCACCAACATGACCGCCTGCACCCACAAGCCATTTGCATCAACATGACGGCCTGCACATACATGGCATCTGCACCAACATGACTGCCTCGACCCATATATGACCAACACTATCCGCCAAAATGTTTCTACATATCATTGGAGAACATTTAGGGGTTGTAAAAATTTAATGAATGTTATCCTGGGGAAAGATACATGACCAAAAATGAAATAAATTCAATGGCTAGAACTTTAGTAACGTCGTCAATGATTGATCGTAATGTGTCAAAACGTTTTCTACATATCTTTCTGAAGCATTTAAGTAGGGTAAAGTTATAATGAATAGTTTCCTGGGAAAATATACAGGATACAGATACAGATACATTTTGAGCCCAAAAACGAGTTGAGAATGTTAAAGCTATAGTAAAGGAATTTCAGCTAGCAACAACAGAAAACACAAAACCATATGGTGAAGTTGTAGTACAAATATCAAAAGTCTAAGAAAGCCAGGCAGAAGTTTTATCAGAACTAGCCACAAAATTTAAGGAAACCAAACAAAGTTAGTTTATGCAGTTTAAAATCCGAAACAGACAAAATGTTGTAAAAGAAAGAAAGTAAAGACATTTGGACGCCACATTGTTATACATGGAATAAAATTCTAGGGAGTATGCAGTGAAGTTTGGTTTCAAAAATTCTGTTGGGAAAATTTAAATGTAAAGCCAGCTACTGAAAATATGGTACTGTATGATATGTTACTGGTATATTTGCTCTCAAATGTATGAATATATATAAAATCAAAAGAAAAAAAGCTACAGTATTTAAAAATTGTCACAAGTTGAAATTCCCCAAGTTGAACGTTTCTGTGAGAGACGACTTTTATGAAGATATCAAGGATAGCTCTCAAGGTCATCTAAGGAGCCTGACAAACACGGGATTGACGTCACTCAGCTCTAAGCACAAAAAAAACAGCAACCAACAAGCCAGAAGTTACGAAGAAGCAAAACTGGAGTAGGAAAATTCGATAAAAAATCAGCGATTGGGAAAGAAAACCAGTTTTTACAAACGTAATTAATTTGGACGGGTATAAGTTATTAGAGAATAAAAGTTATATTATTTGTTTATTTTATTTTATTGCATAAGCAAGTTTAAATAAGTTAAGGGGGTTTTTTCTCATGTAATCTTGAAAATTATAAAACTGCGATGTGGCGTTTGTAAAGTAGGTTATAAATATATAGACAATAGAACCAGTAAAATTTGTACTTACCTACTATATACAATTTTTTTACCAGCATCAAATTGAAAATTTTGCTTGCTAACAGATACAATGAAAAACTTTAGCTTATAAATATTCTTGTAGTATTCTATCAAGCAAAATTGTTTTATTAGGGCGAACTCTGTTACAACGTACATGCGTATATCTTGTCTTCTAAATATTTTATTGAAGTCCAGCATAATACACATATAACAGTTTTCCGTGCCGGTAAAAAATTTGCAATGTTAATACTAGATTTAAATTAAGCTTATCTCGATTACTTTTTCAGGAAAAATCGATTGCAAACAACTTTTTTTATTGGATCTTTTTTATTGTATCGAGAAAGCTAGATATTGATTTTAAAGGGTTAAATATTCTGGTACGTATGTGCTGTTCTGAAACCTAAATTGTTTGTCAAATCTTTTACGTTGCAATTCCATAATTTATACTTAGTAGCAATACAAATGATTTTATTGGCTTTTATTCAGTTACATTCATATATGGGTTTGATCGGAGTGAGATTATTATTTTGTAAGTAACACGGAGTCGGATAATCGAAGCCCCAAATTATTAAATACATTGGCAACAAAGCCTTGATCTATATCATGAATGGGATAGCAAGGAACCCGCACCGGTTTTGTTGCTCGAGCCGTTAGCATTCTTATTTTTCTAAGCTTTCTCTGAGTCAAAAATCCATCTTTTCTACAATAGTCCCGAGTGAACTCATTTCTTAGATGGATCACAAGCCGTTCCATTTCATCTCCATAACTTGCTCCTTGATCCAATGCCATTTTAAACAGAATACTGATAACGACAATAATCAATCCCAAGTAAATATAAACGTTTGATTGCTTGTAAAAAGTAATTACTAGCCACCAAATAGGAACACAAATAAAGAATAAGGATGAAATTAAGAGTGAAATCGTGTTTTGGATTTGTTCAATACATGTTTTGAATAAAATTGTGAAAGTTTGGTAGTAAAATAGTTTTTTCGAATTTGAAATTAGTACATACTTCAAAATATTTTTAACTCTATAAACACAACTTATCATGATAATTGCGTACAAACCTAAATGTCCCCAGATTCGATTGCATTCAACTGCACCAATAAAGCCTAGCACAAGGCGAACAACAAATGATATAATCATTGAATTTATGGTTCGCTCATATGGAGACTCTAGAATATCTTCAAATATATAATACAGAGGATCATATTGGCCAATAATTAAAAACGGAACGAAAATAAATGGATCAATCGTTATTGCCAGAGGTATGACGATTCCTAGCTTGTCAAAAGTTGTTGAGACTCTGTTGATTGGAATTTGATATCCTAAAGAGACACAAAAAATGTTTGAAAAAATTAAAGCAGGTTTAGAATATTATTTCTTTAAAACTTACTGGTCAAACATTTTGCAGCCAACTCAAGACAATGGTTGCTAAGATCTAGAAACTCTTTGTTGAGCAAGAACTTAAATATTAAAAAGTAGGAAATACTTAGTAAACCCGCAAGAAGAAAAATCATTACTATTCTATCCAAGCTGGCATTTGAATTTTTTACGACAAAGGAGTGACCAATAACATAACCACAGGCTAGAAAATGAAACACAATAAATGAAGACGTGAAAAATATGTTTAGCAGATTCACTTTTGAAAATCGAGTTCCAATCTTTCCCCTTTCTGTATCCCAAAATACAGGAAGTTTAGGCAAATACCATAGACCAATTTCAAAAAGTCTAATTTCGAGTTTGTGTATGTTTAAAAACATTTTGAAAATTTATGTTTGAAGTACAAGTTGTTGAACAGAACTGATCTAACATTTGTTTCAATTTTGGGTGCTTTGAAAAGAAAGCGGAAATCGTTGATATTCAACTTGCGAAATCCGTTTTAAGCTCATTAAAAATTTAGTATTTTTGCAAATATTGATTTTGGAGAAAGCAAATTAGGGGGCTTAGATGAAGTCAAAGGTAGTTCTCCTTAACTATATTTTACCATTTGAAAGTCTTACTACTTAGATGTTTTTGAGAAAAGAACTACTTTGGGTTAACTTAACTTTAGTATACACTTAAAAATTTACATTTTAACTTCTACAAAAAGTATTGTATTTTTAAGGAGCACCATGTTAGCCCAATGTGGCAGAGTACGACTATCAAGTTTTTCTCATGAAATTTACCAACCAAAAGTGAATGTACTTAATTCTGTTTGCTAAGCAAAATATCCAGCACTTTTTCTAATAATCATTAATATACTTCAAAATCAAGTAAACATTTACTCTAAAACTACACTTATAAATACTTGCAATGTAATTTTTTTTAGAAATTTAGGCATAATATTTTCGATACTAATGCTTTGCTAAATTTTGGGCTAAATTGTGATTATTGATTATCATTATTACCATACATTATTTAGACCGAGAAACGACTCCTATTAGCACAGCTTTCTTCGTACGATTTTGGAGTATGTGGTTGCTAACGGATATATTTTTTTTTAAATCCTTGTTCACCTCTTATTTTGCTCGTTGAAAATATTTTGATTACTATTGTGTTGCCACATATTATTTTATCTTTGCGATGTCTACTGGTGTGATATTTGTTGGGTGATCTTCAGGCAAGTTTAAGGTGTAAACGACAATTTTAAACGTCATTGAAAAGAAAACACATTTTAACCAATTGCTAATAAAATATGGCCTATAAAGTAACCAGAGATGCTTGAAGTTAGGATTTATGGTGATACAAAATAATGTATCACCATAAATCAAACCAAATGTTTGACTTGAAGAATTAAAAGGGTGAAATCTTACATATATGATTTATGCAAGCAGAATTTGTTGTTGATTGTTGTGGTTTTTAACAATACACAATATCTTGTAATCATTTGTTGTGCGATATCCCGTGTAGTTTTTTCTTCTCAATACAAGCTCAGTCACGAAAATCAAAAGACATGACAAAATGAATTCCGGAAAGCGAAATGAGCCCAAAACTTTTTTTTGTCAGTTGGTCGCAACACTGACAGCCGTATGCTGTTCGCATGTAAAAATTCAACCGACAAAAAAAACTATGGGCTCCTTACCCTTTCCTAAATTCAAATATGTATGTTTAAAGTTAAAAACAGTTTACAATTTATGCTGAATATTACATGAGTGTATTTCGAAAAAATTGAGGTTTGAAGAAGTGTACCAATTTAATAAAAATGTTACCTTTGCTTTGTCTCGTTTATGAGTTTACTAAATTAATATAGCTAAAGAGTTATCCCATTGCAGGTTTTAATCATTTAAAAAAATGAGCGTCTAAGTAATTAGCCGTCGATTAGGCTTGCTAATGTTAATATAATACGCAAATATATTGGAACATTTTTACATGAAATTGAATTCGATAATTGAGTTAATTTCGTATATGTGGCTTCATGAAGGCACGGTAAAAATAATGGTAAGCCATAGAGTACCACAATGAGAGAAATCGTAGTAATTTGGGTGAGGTCTCGCGGCCCAAACCCCCCCGTTCCATTTGCCCCCCAGGGACCAAAAGCCCCCCAAGCCACTAACCCCCCCACTT
>JAQIWN010000408.1:0-34601 GCA_034699025.1 Entomobrya cf. arborea Gr-Col-00668 | reverse complement strand
TTGGTGATTTTGCATCATCGCAAGCTATCGTACAGTTAAAGGCAAAACCATCTTTATAGCTCACTGGACATACTGTAAAGTCATCACATTCATTTGCATTCAAGACCGGCATGTGTTAATAACAGGAATGTTTTGATCCGTATAAAAAATGCAAAATAACAAAAGATCATAAAACATGGGTGCATTATTTTTACACTGTGTATTGATTTCATTGTTTTGTTACTACAAGTATGATGTGAAATACTATATGCTGGCGTAATAAAGTCATAAAATTAATCCAGACATTAAGTCCATGATGGAAATATGAACCTTTTAAGTACGATCTGTCATCCGGAAATAGATAGTGGCATGCGTGTGGTTTTAACTTTATCATGCATAATATTTGTGTTTTTCTTTTAGTTAAAACTCAAACGGAAATTACTGCATTGAGTTGTTCATGTCCAGTTTTTCTAGAAGCAGTTGTTTACTTTATAATTTCAAATAGAAAGTGATTACCTAACCCGATCCAGCTGAATAAATTGACCGTCTGTCTTGATTCCTTGATTCCATCAAGTGCAGCGTGACTGTCTCAATCAAATGTACTCATTTTCTAAGGTTTTATACTGGTAGGCTAGAAGTATGCCTGTCTCCATTGAGTTTTATCTTCTATTAAAAGGGAGTAATCGTCAAACCTACTTTTCGACTTCTCCTTTTTAATCTTGTAGACGAGCGGTACATATTTTATCTGCACTCTTCTCTCTTTGTATCTTTATATTATTCATCTGAAATATAATACGCATACCACCTTATTCAAGTCTCAGGGTATACTTACAATCATCATGATCATTTATACCAATATAAAAAGGGACAAAGGAGAGAGGAAAAGAAAGATTGCGTGCTTGAGTGAGGATTTTTTATTTTTAAGCTCAATTGGCTCTGCTGGATGAATGCTAATGAGGAACAAGTGAGTGGTCTGTCGGTCGGTTGCTTCTTCATCTTCTTGGTCGTCATCATCATCCTGTGGGTTTTGTTATAAAAACCTTATATTACGTTGCTTTATGTATCTAAAAGTATATGCACATTGCATATAAAAAGATAAACTTGATTTCTAAGCTTTCATAGTGACTGGTTTTCTGGAATGATGATGATAATGATTGCTGTTGCTGTTGTGGTGGTTGTGGCATTTAGGTAAACGCAGTGGCAGTTTCAGTGTAGGCAACTGTTATAAAATAAACCACTGGTTTGTTTCTGTCGCTAATCTGATCTGTGTTTCAGTGTCATAGTCATATAAAAAAAAATTCAATCACGATCTTGTGTCTTGTGTGTTCGTTTACATTATATTATTTCAGTCTTCTCCATGATGCGCTACACGCAGCTTCGTTAGATTGGATTACTTATCTGTGTGGCTTTGATGCAAGTTTAAAATCTATCCGGGCTACATTCATATCAATGACTTTGTTACAAAAAAGAATGGTCTCCAATGAATTATTCTTTCAGTTCAGACTTTAGATCCTTTTTATAAGAAGAGAAACCAGGTTTTAAATCCTTTATGTATTCATTCCTGCACACCACACTGATATGATGCAGCAAATGTTTTGTTAGAGAAGATGATGAGTTTTAGCTTTGATGAGTTGGATTTTCATTCGATTGTTATTCATTGCTTCGTAGACATGTAATTATCGTTATATAATGTAGATGTAAAATGGTCGTTGTAGAAAGTAATAAAACGATTATAGTTTCTTTTGATGTATTTATTAATTTTAACGCTTTTTCTTATAGGAAGTAAAGAAGATATTTAATTCATTGACAGTTTCTATTACCCACCTAGCGGCAGCTCGAAAAGGCCACAACTGGTTTTCAGTATGAATATTCTGCTATAATAAGTACCTTTGCTAATCGCACTATTTGGCTACTACAATCTACAAACGTTTAAATAAAAGTTTAATTTAATCATCTTTGTACTGCATATAATGTGTATTCACACAACACAGAAGGTGAAGTATCCGAAAATTCCGAAATGTAATTTAGCTGATTTGGTCTGCTACCTTAATTAATAAGGTACATGAAAGAGTTTATACGCGTTGTTGAAATAGTTTGTCCGGTTAGCTTTTTACGATGTTGAAACATGCATCAGAATAATTCTTTCTCATGTGTGTGGCATTTATGTTAAATTGCACATTTTGTAATGAAGATAGGTGCTTATTTTACGCCAAAAAGTTGCTCCCAGTGGGCGTTGAATCATAATATAAAACCAACTCAGGTGCGAAAAAGTATATCAACGATGTAGTAAACTAGGGAAATATTTGTGATTTTTGAAACAGGTCCACAACAAAGTTTAACATAAATACTTTTATGACTAGTCATAATAATTTGTAAAATAGATGGTTTTGTAATGTAAGCAAAGTATACACTCGAACAAGTGCAGCAACCTCTTAACATTTTGTTTGACATATGGTAATTTTTGCGAGAGAGACGTGAAAAAATAAATTTGATCTTAATGGCCTGTTTATTTTAAATGTTTTGCAGATTGTCGGTGAGTGGAAGTACACCAAGCCTGTCTGAACTGTCATTGCTGGCAGGACGACCCAGGAGTGGGGCTGAAGGTGGGGCCCCGGGAGGGATTCTG
Source organism: Entomobrya cf. arborea Gr-Col-00668 (assembly GCA_034699025.1). Lineage (NCBI taxonomy): Eukaryota > Metazoa > Arthropoda > Collembola > Entomobryomorpha > Entomobryidae > Entomobrya > Entomobrya cf. arborea Gr-Col-00668. The sequence continues at coordinate 31,996 of JAQIWN010000408.1, read as the reverse complement.
GGAGGAACTCCAACTCCCGGAGTGACTGGCTCAGCAGCTGAACTTCATGCTGCTGCTGCTGCTGCTTACAGCCGCCTAGCGTCTCCATACATGGACCCTCTCTACACTGGTCTTCATTCGAGTCCAACTGCCTCTCTAAGACTGAGCCCAATCGATTCCAGGGGTACGTTACAATGTAAAGTGATCAACAATAAAATATATTACATTAAAAGTTAACCCTTGCTTTACTTACTCTCTTTTACCAAATGCACTGCAGTCAACTTTGACTTTTTTATTTCTTTATTATTTACCACTTCTTCGCTAATAAAAATGAAAAGGTGTAATGTTAATAATAGCTTTACACACTCTTTAGAAGCACGCACATTAATTACCCTCCTTATCTGATAAATCTTTTAGTTTGGAATGGCAGCTTAATGCACGCTACTTATACTGCCAATAGAGGGAGAAAAATATGCTTCCCCTATCGTCTTTGTACACCCCATATCCTTTCCTTTTCTCGTATGCGCTTCATCTGTAAATATTTCATTTTTAAGAAAAAAATATGATTGTGCTTTGTTTCAAGCAATGAAACCTATACATCATACGTGCACGTAATAATATTGTGCATAAAATATCTATTTATTATTCACTTTTTTCCAAATAAAAATATAAAATATTGTATGTTCACGACTTTTCATGGCACAAACACTATGTTATGCCAGCAAAAGCAATCCTCATTAGCCAACCAACTGTATAACTGTCAGTAAACAATGTTTCCTCTTCGGAGAGGTAAAAAATGGAATTCGTAAAAAAATGCACATGCATAGTACACATTGGCTTTTGGCTTATATCATTTTTACAAAGCTCACCAGGTAGCATTTTGTTTCGGTTTGTCGTGTTAGATTTATAATGTTTTTGCTTGTTTGTTTGCCACTTTTTAATATATTTTTTTTTGTGCCAGACAGGACAGGAAATAGATCGTTGACTGTAATAATGTTAGTCATGCCTATATGCTTTTCACACAAGGTCGGTTCATAAGTCGCCACGTATAAAAGAAATGCTACCGTTTTACGCTGCCTTTCCTTGCCTGTACTGTGCTATATAAATGTACACATACCTATACAAAAGCCAACCTAGTCATGTGATGGACATTAAATGTATGCTAAACATGTATTTAAGAACTTAATTGACCATACGCTTATCCCTAAGATAAATACCTTCTTGTTTAAATAGATGGATGGATTCATTTCTTTTTTTCGTTTCGTTTACTCGGTTCCATTTTTTTATTGTGTGAGTCGAGTGGTCTGGTCATCACCACCGCATTTCACAATGTTCGCTGGCTTGCATGTTTGAGATTGTGTGAGAATAAATAATTATATGCAATAATGATATCGCATTATTCGCATTAAAGTCTGACTTTTTCTCTGTGGTATGGTGGTGGCATATAAACCATTTTTGAAGACAGGAAAAAAACTAGCTGTCATTACTGTTGTAGCTCTAGTAAGTAACGTATAAGTTTCAGCATAAAAGCTCAATGATCTTCATGCTCATTCATTTTCAGCTAAAAAAATAAAATCAAGAAAAAATCTCGCTGGGTTTACATGAGCATAGCATGACAATTTTATGTATACCTGCACTCTGCGCTTTAGTAATACAACAATGCTACTTGATGCACGCAATAATGGTATAAAATAAAATGTTCTGGCAATGTATAAAAATCGAAAATTTAACTTGTATGAATTTTTATGACTTCTACAACCATTAAGCTTGAAAATTTTATTCAGAAAAAAAAAATCTTGAATAAACGGTCTCTTCGTAAATTCACAATTCACGCTATAAAATGTGAAATTCATTTTCGATTGAGTGATAAATACAGTATCATTTTATTTTGAAACGGGAGCCGTTGAAGAAATATTGTTTGATTAAATGTATTTCTGGTTTTGATCTATTAAACTAAATTCACCTGTGCTCTGTGTTTGACTGTAATTCAGGGTAAAAGAGCAATTGGTCACATCTCCGGTTAGGCGCTTTACTCTCTTAAATTGTCTGGTTGTCTGATCTGAAAGACACATTGGTATCATCATTATTTGTGTAAAATATGTTTGGTAATTGGATGAGAGGGGAAAGATTACAACTGCAATGAAAATGAAGCTCGGACCAGACGATGTGATTATTACGTATATTTAAAGCAGAGAAAAGTTCATCTTCATCATCATTTATATCGAATATGATGGAGTGCATTATCGAAGCGCTGCTTTGAAAGATCAAATGATGAATGAAAATACGTGATAAACTCATCTCGTGTCAGCTCATGCATAATTTAGTTGACACTTAAGAAGCTACCGCAATTTCGCTTATGTCAGAAGAGTGAAATATTACCAAGTGAAGATGAAGTGATAAAAAACTACTGTCTTTCTGTCTGGATATAAAATGTACATGTATGCAAGATTATGTAGAAGCAAAATCTCTTTTTAACTTTTTATCTTGCATTGTTATTGTCGTTATTATTATGACATGACTGTAAGTATTCATGTGCCGTTTGTGGGAGAATAAGCTTTAAAAAAGACATCCATACGCATATATTTTGCTGTGTTGTTCTTTCATGAAAATGAAAGATCCCTTTTCTTCTCATTTTAAAAGTATCTTCATGTTTTGAAATGTCATACTTTGTATTATTGCTTTCATAAAAAGGATGAGTAGATTTGCAGCAGGAAAATATATAGGTTCACGGTTTGAAATCGTTTTTACTCTATACGACAAGTGAATATTAATGATTATGTTGAAGGCAGGAAAAACTCCAGTTCAAGTTGACAGTTGCTTTAAAAGCCCTTTTAGTTATTATGTCAGTCAACTTGGGAGATTTATGATAAATACCATATGTAGTGCTGCTGGTTGGTAGTGGTACATTTTTATGATGATGAGCTTGTTATATTACACACTGCTCTGCTTGCGTTTGCTACTGCTGCTGGTTTTTTCAGTGTAATCTTTAATGGATTGATGTTTATCATTTGTGATGTGATTATACTACTGAAACTGCTGTAAAAGTAATCACTGATCGAGTTAACTTGAAGAGAAAAAACAGTTTCTGCTCGATCTGCATAAAAAGTGTTTCTTCTAAAAGTCTTGAGTTTTGCATTTACAGGTTACAGAAAAAAGCAGAGTAAAACACACGAATGTATCATAAAATTATAATCGTAGCAATAATAAAATTCGATATGCATCTTTATAGTTTGCATAAAGTTAGCTAGCTCATTTGCTCATTTATCCAAACTCTGCACTAATGTTTTAATGATATCATTAAAAGTAACATAACACGTATAAACACACCACACCAGCAGGTCTAGGAAAGTGAAATAAGGTGGTATGAATGCTAGTTTCTCTTAATAATATTTTGAGTAGCTTCACCAGCTCATATTGCACCAATGGAAGATAAATTTTCTTTAGAAAATGTCCGACCTGCAATGCAGCAGCAGCACAAGCGGAGAAGTTGGTTATAAGTAAAAATTGTTTATTTATTCTGAGCGTTGATGGACTCGGGATTTTCATAGGAAACAGAGAGGATGCGATGAGGATTGTGCGTGTCTGTCGGTATAATCGGTATTCTTTTCCTTTGCCTGTTCTCTCTGTTGTCTTTTTAAAAAAAGAATCGGCATGCCTGGCTGCATGCTTCCTTTTAATTTGTTTTCTGAAATAATCTTACCTCATCATTCGTCCATATGCTTGACTCTCTGCACTGCATTGTTTGCAGAGTGCAAGCAATTGAAAATCTTGCTTCCCGTTATGGGTGCCTGTTGACATGTGAAGGGATTAAATTTAATTCGGAACCTCTTACTTTTTTGAATGAAGAACAATAAACGCTTATTATTATATACCGGAATTAATATGTAAAGGAGTGTGAGCATTGTGTTCTCTAGTGTGATATTTAATACCATAAATTATAGTGTAACGGAAGGGGTTAAAAATGCTTATGTAATAACAAAGCTTTATGAAAGAATCATTGTGTTGTAAAGTCTGTTGATGTGTCTTTTAAATTGCATTCAAGTTTATGTAAAATCAAATTTATGAAAAGTAGAGTCTTCCTCACACACGCATATATTAACATGTGTCAAACATTCTTGATCTCTGAGACCTGCTTTGAGAGGTTTATGTACAAGAAGTTAATCCAGAATGCGTGCATAAATTTTCATTTCTTTTTACCCTTGCATCGCAGCCGCACTTCAGGCTCAATTCGGATGATCATCCTGTTGTAGCTGAATTATATCTGTCAGTTGAAAGCAAGTACCGTTATAACTCTTTTACTCCTCTAAAGGCTAAAAATATTCATGTTGTTTTACGTTTGGAATGGAGTGATCTCCAGTTATCAGGAAATAAAAAACACGTTACCAAAATTTAAACATATTAAACAAAAAATGTAAAAGATGTTGTTGCATTCACGAGGCGGTTTATTGGATTTTAACAGTATCTAAGATGTCGGGTTGTTGATGGAATTTCTTAGAATGATTTATGCTTTACTTTTCTTTAAACTTGAAAATACTAAGATTCTTATGCAAGCAAACATTGTAATTGAACTTTCAACCGGAGCATTGAAGAAAAATCCACTGGTGAATAGATAAGGTAAGGTGTTAAGAAAACGTCGCATTTTAGGCTACAAGTTACAGATCGGCTTTTGCACATACTTCGTAAGGTGATTCGTTAGTGCACAAAGTTGACAAATTGATATTGACAGCAAGAAACAAGGAAAGGATGATAGCCATAATGTGTACACAAATGAGAAAACAAAAGATGAAGATCATAAAGAGTGAATTTCGCATTTGTACGGCATGACACATGACGAGAATTGTGAGTGATTGGTCTGACATGAATGACGGTAATGCCAACCAGTTGGCTGCGTTAAGAATGAGGTCTAAACTGAACAAGCCAGCTTTTTTACTTTCAGTAAAGCTCTCTCATGCAATAAGTGAAAATTGCTTTCTCTACTAAAACATAAATAACACTTACGTTAACTAAACAAGTTATAGGGGAAATATGTCTTAAATTGAAAAAGCTTACGAGTTTTGACTGAAGCTTAAAGTCAGCTTTGCTCAGAGTCATCAAAAGACTTTTTGTTAAAACATCATGATCTTTATTTTTATCTTTTTGAAATACATTCAATTGAAGTACACATAAACATGTTTAAAATGTTTGAATACATCTTATAAGGTGTTTTGTTGTAGACAAGAAGTCTGTTCGTTATGTCCCGGACAAGTAAGAAGTATTCATGTGTAACCCTTTTTCTTTGGAAAAAAAAACACAAATACACAAACACTTGAATTCTTGTAATAGCAGATGTTGTTTTGGGAAAAGAACGTTCCACACCTTTTGGTGGAGAGAGTTGAGTCGAACAAGCATGAGCATAATTTGTGTGACATCAAAACGACAAACAAGTTTAGCTTTATGCCGTTGTCGTCATCATCATCATTACTGGATGGATAGTTTAGCTTTTTTGGTATTTAACTTTTTAAGAAAATGCATACATTCCACTGCAGTTATTTAAAGCATTCAGTCAGACAAGTAAACATGGCATATTATAAATGTACCATGAATGAGCAGAAACTTTCTTTCTGGAAAATTCTATAGAAGTGCCGTTGTTATTACATTGTTGATGAATTAGTTTTGACTTGACTTCATATTAAAGATAATGACGGTTGATGGTGATAATTCTTTATGTTGAAAACGTTGTGCGCTTGGTTGTTTCTGCCGAAGCAAATCTTGACAGAAGAGAAAAATATATACACTTTAAATTATAGCATGAAAGGATGAATGGTAGTATGGTGCATTGAAATAGATAGATGGCAATGGTAAAAAAGGATATTTTAGTGCATTAGAAATGTGGCTTATGTGGTAGTAGCGAGTAAAAATGTTAGGTTTGAAGAAAACCTTTTTCTCACTGCAACTGCAAGAAAATGAAAGCCGCTCGCTCACAATCAGTCGTTTGTACATATTGATACATCACACAGTTAGCTCATATTTCTTCACGGATGAAGATGAATGTTATTTTACTTAGTAATCCAATTATTACATAATTATCATGGTTAACCTTTTGGATAAAAGTATTTTAACGTTTAGCCACAGTGCTTTCATTTCGTTTCGTTCTGGATGTCTTTTACAAACATTTTAAAATGAAAATTCATGTCGGCAGTTGTATTTGTTTGACGAATGCAACAATGATGATTACCAGCATAAAAAGATGATCGTTTTGTGTTTCTTCTGTTTAACAGATTTTGGGTAGTGCTGAATGTTGTATTGAATTACTGGCTTATAAAACAGGATGTAACTTACAAGCCGAAAAATTTGTTTAATCTGAACTGAATCATGCATTTATATGATGATTGAGTTGTCCGGGCCGGGGAAGATCAGCATTTATAATAAATTGAGATTACATAACAATTTCCACATTACCCCTATCGAGTTACGTAAAACTTGCTTGGATACGCATGCACATTATGCTAACAGAGATGAAAACAGAAATGTGGCAAAAAACCACAAAAGAGAAATCTGTATGAGAAAACAAGAGAATATCCTTTTTCAGGACGACCACGGCACGCTCATGAGCATTTTTCTGGGTGGTTGAATAAGATAGAGATGGCGATATTATACTAAGGTTATCATCATCTATACATCACGTCATCGCAGTGTGTATTAAATTTCACCCGATTATGACACACGTAACATAAGCATTGTTGTTTTTATTGCGGTGTTATTCAACTGGGAACTACACATCCAACATTGGAAGTTGGACGAATATCCCTTTGGTCTTATTTGGTACTTGTATGACTAGTGTACCTACTTTGAGTCTTTGTGTTGGGTGTCCTGAAAGAAATCATGATGACATCCGTGGGACCATCTGATTTGTGGCTTTTGTCTGTTATATTGTGCGGGTGTGTCGCCAAGTTGTGCCTGCGCAATGCCAATAGGGAGACATGAGGTACGCAGATGGGTTGATTTGATGCGGCTTGTGACATGAAAATGTGTAGGCAGAAAAACAGAGAATGAATGAACGGATAGAGAAATAAAAAGGCTTTCACTTTGTTTGGATGTTTATTTTATTGCTGTCTTCTGATAAGGTTTTTTTGTAATTAAAATCTTATAATGATTATCTTTGTGTAATCTATTGACAGACTGAACTAGGTGTTGAATTTCATATTATAAGAAATCAAGAAATTAAAATCAGCAATTTATATGCAAATATAACATTTTTTTAAAGATAACATGTAGATAATCTTATCTCTAGCACAAAAATAAGTAATTATGTATTTGCGGTTGACCCAAGTTTGAAAAATGCATTCGATGAGCCCACTTAAAAACAGGCAAACTCGTATTTTGGTCCCACGCCAGCGTCATAACCAAGAGAAGCATAAGGGCTTCTAATGAGTTGTTTAATGAACCGCGAATTAAGAAATTCTCACTGGGCTGGTGATGAAGTGCAATATGCCACTTCGATCGTTATACACTGTTTTGAGAGAAAATTAAAAAGATTGAAGACGTACATAACTTATGCTCACACAGAACATCTCATTCCTCAGTAATTAGATTAGAAACGTACCTAGGCTTTTTAGACTGCAATAGTAACAAAATTATGCCAAAATTGAAGTAAATTTTTTTGTTATGTTTGTGTTACTATCTGTCGACAAAATAACATGAGTTGCGTTGGCTGGTGTCACTCTTACTTAAATATGAGGTGATACTAGTGGATACTTTGAACATCTATAATAACCATAATATTGGTTTTCTTCAATTCGCTTTCTATTTTTCACCTATTTTTTTCTGTTTCAGCTGCGTACTTATATCATTTTGCTTTGAAGGGCTGAGCTATATTTGAAACGAGTGGTAAAAGCGCTCAAACGAAGCGATCCTGTGCTCAGTACTTTTTTACCTCATTTTTCTTTGTTAGAATCAATCTGCAAATAATTTCAAATTCCTTTCATGTGACTCTGTACGTTCCGATGTGTATTACATGAAACCAAAATGAAAATGTAAAAGGAAGCCGATGTTTTGAAATATGTTTAGAAAACTCGTAGGCGATGAAGTTGTTGAATATTATAATATGGAAAACGTTAAATTGAAAATCTCAGGACTGCGTGAAGACGATGATTATGGTGGTGGTGGTACGGTTATCTGACAAAAATAAAAAGCTCTCTCACACTGTGAGCCAGACTTGGTGGTGGTGGAATGTGGAATTCAGTGAATTCGGATTGGAGGTCTCGTCTGGGGTCGGGATTATTTCGGCAAGATAATGAGCACCTCCGTGGGATCGCTGTGTGCAACTCAAATCTTGAATTATGAGCTCTCATTTGTTAGGCAAAGAGTCGTTCTGACAGGAACGCTTAAAGGGGAGAGAATCATCGTCATCTCAAAAGTGATAAAGTTGAGATAAAATACTTTTCAGCTGAACTCTTTTTTCACTTCTTTCCAAACCAAACGAAACCTTGGCACTCCCTTACTACGCATACAACAACATTTTTTGGATCTTATACACCTAAAGGAAATGCAGAGAATGCCATGTTTTCTCTATTTCTGGCATTTTGTCAACATGGGGCAAAGTGATACATTAAAGTTAGCCGAATTTCTCATTTAGTGTTAAAATTTGGCCTGAGCCAAACTAAAACTTTAATTCGTTTTTATTATCAGCAGATGCTTCAATTGTTGTATTTATATTAATAATATTTATGCTTAAACTAAAACCTACTTTTGTATGTCAAGGAATTTTTACTATTATGCTTTGCTTTTTTGCTTTATACTAAATAAACAGCATAAACGCAGTTAACGGATCATGCAGAAACGTTATTGAATTTTTGTGTGCTTTTTTGTATCGATGTAGAATTAAGTAAATAAAAAAATGCTTGTTTACTTTGTCTACAGGGTCAGCTAGTTTGGGCATGCCCCCGGATTACATGAGTGTGGCAGCATCGGGTTTTTGTCCAAGAACTCTGAGTGATTTACACCCCACGTCAACACTAAGTTCAGCCGAACTGGCTTTCGCCTTTGACAGTAAGTTTGATTTTTTTTCTCAGTGTAATTTTTCACATTTTTATCTCTTGTCAAAAAAATAGTACGTTATGATTTTCTGTACATATCGTATCGCGTCATATCAAAATGTTATATATTACTCCTTTAAATCTCTGTTTTATTACGTACCAATTGCAGTAACTTAATACGGTTGTTATTATGCCCATGCCTTTTCAAAACCCAAAGTCAATAGAGGACATTCTATATATTATACTGAAAATGCGAATAATTCTTATTCATATACAACGGCACCCTTATAACTTATGAGTGAATTTATGCGGTGCGGTCCGAGATGTTTGTACGAGACAAAATATGTAACTTGTTCACAATCATGAGAAATGGAAAATGAAATATGCTCACGCGGTATGCAGTAAATATAATCTTCTCCAGTAGAGATTAAATTGTGTTCATCGCTATTACTCTCTTAGAACAAATACGTGCTTTCATGCAAATGTGTTTTTTCTTTCCGTTATTTTTTATAGTAAGTTTCGCTGCAATACGATCTTAGCATCATAGTTTGTGGTGATACGGTGTTTAAATGCAGTGAAGGGAGTTATGAATGTTTCTCTTGAATGAATTCATATAAATAAGAGCGCATACAAAAGCAATCCACAATAAATTAGAGATCAGCCATTGCTACTATTTCAAGAATATATTTACTTTACACTATAAAGGTATAAAACAATTATCATGACGCTCAATTTTGTTCTTATTTATAGTATGACTTCATAAATTTAGTGTAAAGTTGCTACACAAGGTCTGTCACTTTCATGAAACACATTTTAATAGTCGATAATGTGATGTTAATGACTTGAGAATTTGATGAGAGAAATCTAATCCAACTCTGACTGCGATTTAATTTAATCTTGTATAGATCATCATACAGTGGTGAGGGGTGTGTGGGGTATAACGAAACGTGTATTTTGTGAGGAGTTTAATATAATAGGTATTAGACCATTTAACGCCTGATTTAATATATTTTTTCTGATTACGTTCATACTGAAAACAGTTTTTATACGAGCCGTTTAACATCGATTATAATAAATTATTTTGAAATCAAGCTGTTTTTATTTGCATTTTTTGGCAATAAAGAAAGAGACAAATTGCGCCCATCTGTTGTTGTTATTGCTATTGGGATTACTTATTGTTGAGGCGAATGAAAAGTGAGGTGGTAGAAGTTTCCGACAGAACTTATGTGAAATGGATTTTTTGCCATATAAGTAGGATAAAAGATGAACACTGAACAGGTACTTTTTCAACCTAATCTTAAGATTCAAACAATTTTGTACGACATTGCAGTAGGGATGCATATTGCACGGTATTGTGTGAACGTGGAGTGCAGTTATTTGCAAGGCAAGTGTGGTTTGCATTTGTAGAAGAAAAATGTGGTGGTGGCTGTTCGACTTTTATGAGTTCCTCCTTTTTTCAATTTAATAAAACATGTAGAGAGGGAATGCCTTTGTCGTATAATTTACCATGAAGCGAATATCACAGAATGGACATTAAAATGTAATTACCGTTTAAAGAAAATATAATATCAGCGAGTATTTATTTTTCCTATGCCATTTAGACAGATATTATGACCGTACCTTTTATCATTTGAAAATGTTTTGATAACATTTTATGGCCATCATATACGTAATGTGCGTCACTCAAATATTTTTGGAGAAAGAAAGGGTTCGAGTTGTAGTAAGAACAACAAAGGTGAAATTATGTTTTATGCGGCATAAGTTCATTTATCCATTTTGTGTTGGAAGAACACTGTATAAAAATTGAAAAAATCATAAATCAGCAACACAACTTCTTCCTTCCATGCATTTTTCCATTTTAGTATTTAAAATAAGTTACTGATTAAAAAGCAGAAATCTACGAATGCCTAAATTATGCAAGTTCATTGGCTGAGTTTAAATGATTGATGGATGTCTACGAAAATGTACTTAAATTTAAATTTGGACATATATGGTCACTAGCTCTACTTTCTAAATGGGCATTCATTCTTACCTTTCACAAAATACTTGGAGAAATATGGTAAATAAGAGTTAGGTGTGAATTGAAAATTTGTATTGGAGTTAATTGTGAATTAAATGAATGTTTTCGTTAATTGCGTTATTTTTCTCCTATTTTTTAGGTGCCAGATTCACCAGTCCTCGGGCGAGTGTGAATCGACAGCAGGGTAGGAAAAGAGCGCTATCCTGCTCCCCCTACTCAGATTCCTTTTCGGATCTAAATCAAATGATCCGATTTTCTCCCAATTCTTTTGCCTCATTGGTCAATGGGTCGAGAGGGTCCAGTGCGCCTAGCGCCAGTGGTTCGTTTGGACATTTATCGGCAGGTAATTATCAATCAAATCAATTCCTCTCAATCAATGACTTATTTATCTATCAATATCAATCTAACGTTTTAATTTCTCGCACTTAAAATTACTCTTACTTTCCTGTTTGCAAGCTTTACAAAAACGCGGTGCTGATTTATATAACTCCTGTGATTAGAAAGTAGTTAATAGTTAATTTAAAACTTGTTACTTCATAAGCTTTAATCTTGAAATTAAATAAATCTCCCTCCCGATACCGGCGTCAATCATTTTATTGTTGAATCTCTACAAGATGATCTGATATTTCATAATGATTTTTCTTGTCCTCTGGGCATTATGTAAGCTAACTTGATAGCTTATTGTTGAGTAACAGTGGCAGTAGTAATATACTTCCGTGCAGTACTGTGGTTCAGGATGATCAGTTTTGTATTAAGTGCAATCTTTTGACAAACGAACCAACAAAAGTTTGCGTGTTGTATTTCTATTCACTGATCGCTCGGCTATTTTTTCTCTTTTGCTTTTGTGTCATCAAGAATTACGATATCATTTCCACGCTCTCTCATCAGACATGCATATTTCCCTTGCTCGATTATCTAGTAAAAAAAGACGAACGAAACTTATTGGGAATGAGATCGTTTGTAAGAGATGCGATCATGATTACGCTTCATTTACTCTTTTTGTTAAACTACATTGATCTTCATTTTCCTTGCATTGGATTGATCACGGTATTATTACACTGATTTTTCATACTTCGATCTTTCTGCTTAATCATCAGTCGGCTTCTCTCGTTGGTTGTGGTTTGGGAATTAAAGAACTTCCTTTTTTCATTTTTTTTATAGTTTTAACTTCATACCAAATTACACACGTTTTGCTTCGAGACATAAATATATTCATTGTTAAGGAGGATGTTCAACTTAGAAGAGTAAGCGGTACAGTAAGATTCTTTAAAAACTCCTGTGCAACCTCATCAAAAATGAAATGGTCTTGTGAAAAAAAGATGAAATTGGGTATCTTTCTTGATGATCGTAAATAGCCATAGGGCATCGGACAGCAAAGTCGTTTTTGTTGGTGAATTTAAAGCTACATTAAATTACATACTAATGTGATGGGAAATCATGAGTAAAACTTGACACTGTTAGTTTCTTTTATAAATATTCAAACGTAATAGAATGTGGGATAAGCTATTCATTTATACAGTTTTCAAAAATCTGAATACATACAACCAGTTAGAAAAGGCAAACATAAATTATCAAAATTAGCAACTGGTTTAATAAATTATCGCTGAGATTTGATAAATGAACTCATGGTTTGTAATTACTTTAGTATTTTGGAAGAATTGCACGAGAAAATATCATCTCATTCATCAGGAAATCTCTCTGTGGGGATTCTAATTTCCCTGTTTGCAAAATAAATTGTGGGCTTCAATATGTTTATGCTAAGTGGCAGTAATTTTCCCAGTGTGAGGCTTTTTGTGACCTTAAAACTGCAGTTAATCGGTCTCATGAATTACCAAATTGTTATTTGCTGAAAAGATTTTTGCAACAAAATATATTGAGATTGAGATGTAAGTGTAAGTATTAATTTACTTCAAAAAATTGATGTGTGCGTGCTTTCAATGTGAAAGTAGTAGCTTTGTCAAGTTCAAGAAACTGCAGAAATCATCAAATGTGGATTATCTAAAACCTAACTACTTGGAATTTTTACTTCTAAAAAATTAAACGTTTTAATTTTTGAGCATACAACAATAGTAAAAAAATCTCAACAATGCATGAAAAAAGCCCTCGGCGCTCGTAAAGCTTTGTCATTTTCAGGATTTTTAGAGTCTATTTTTATTCTGCTTTAAATAGTAAAACATGTGCACTCGAAAAAATAAATATAGTTTGTATCTGAATCTGTTGTGTGGAATGAGTATGATTATCAGTCAACGTGATTCTCCAAATACGGACATTTAGACATAATCCTTATATACCTTATAATTATGTAATGTTGAGCCACAGAACTGATAATGCTACCGCGTTATTATTATGGCTTTATAGTATAGTTGTGTTATATTTTCGTTGAACTGGAAATCAAAAGTGTGAAAGAATTAATTGAATCTGCCAACTCATCCCAAGTCAAACAGAAGAAGCCGACTACAAAGGAGTACGAGACGTCGACGACATGATTCTTGAGGTTTTCATCTCATGCATGCCAGACACAATTGATGATTCTTTTCTGCTGTGTCTGTTGTTACGTTAGGTTGGTTGGTGTCATACGTCTTTTCTTACCTGCTCCACGCACTCAAATTTCTAACACATTCCTGCTATCTGCATGCCCGAATCTTTAGAAAACGAAACTTGTGCATTTTAAACCATGCCTCTATACTCTATTCTAAATATAACAATGCCAATAGAGTTTGCATACCCGAAAAGACAAGTATGTAATAGTTCTTTTCTTATGAAAGATTTCGTGATGACGAAGATAAAAATAATTCTTCGGCCGGCTTTTCTTAAGTTAAATGATTTGGAAAAGTGAAAAGTTAAGGAAATAATAGCTAAGAATCAGAAAACCATTTTATAAATTCTACGATGAATTGCCCAAAGTTTTATGCTGATTTTGAAAGAATTACATACATATAATATGCATAATCATTGTTATTTTTCCCATGCACATATTCATCACTTGCGAGTAAATGCACCACAAATTAGACAATATGTTTTTCTGCTTACTTTTAAGAACAAATTTTGCATGCTACTCTTTCATCTTTCCTGAATTTTTTTTAGAAATTTCTTTGTGTATTAATTTTTTTAATATAACTTCCCTTGCACTGTAAATTTAATGTTATATTTTTTGCCTTCCATTGTTTTAATTAAAACAAAAGGCCATTTTATGGATCATTCAGGTGCAATCAGTCCCGCTTTTGGGATGTCAGCGGGATTACCACCCGGATTCGGTACCGCCGGTATGCCACCCCTTCAGCAGTTGCAAGCACATTTGCTGAGAAGTGGACCTTTAGCGGGTTCACTTCCCGGCTCTCCGTTTTTACATAATGCGGGCTTGTTTCATGGTTCACCCTTCTCTGCTCATCAAAGTTTGTATATGCCCAACCTCCATCACTCACTTAACATCAAACAAGAAGGTGAAATGACTCCAAAAGCATCTCCTGGTGTGGGGGCCGTTAGCAGCACGATGGAGGTGGATGAAGTTGGAATTGGGATGGGAAGTCGAAAGCAGAAGGTGAGGAAGGAACCAGCCACAAGTTCGGGTACAAATGGAGATGACAAATGTGATATTGACAACCTTAAGGATGAACCCGCAGACTTTGTGGAAACCAATTGTCACTGGAAAGATTGTGGGTTGGAATTTTGCAGTCAAGACGAACTTGTCAAGGTATGTAGAGTTTGCTGCGATTTGAGTATTGATGTATGTATATGTGTAAATATGTGTAAGAAAATAAATTAACAGCTAAAAAACGTTTTTTTTATATAAAAATTACAGCATATTACTGCCGATCATATTCAAGCAAACAAAAAGTCATTTATTTGCCGTTGGAAAGACTGCTCTCGGGAGGAAAGACCGTTCAAAGCACAGTACATGCTTGTCGTTCATATGAGGAGACATACTGGCGAAAAACCTCACAAATGCACGGTAAGGAATATTTGATTTAAAAACAAATTCCACCAAAGTATGCAAAAAGAAACGAGTGAAACAGTGCATTGGTTCACTTTGGGGCAAAGAGAGATGCATTGAATTAGAACACATTGATGCTTTGCTGCGAATGAATCTTTACTTTAAACCAGAATACAATTTTGAAATGAGTACTAATTATTTTTTAAATGTTTTATGATTTTAGTTTGAGGGATGCTTCAAGGCGTATTCAAGACTTGAGAATCTCAAAACCCATCTTAGATCACACACAGGAGAAAAACCATACATGTGCGAATTTCCGGGATGTACGAAGGCATTTAGCAATGCTTCAGACAGAGCAAAACATCAAAATCGCACTCATTCTAATGAGGTAAGTTGTTATCTAATGTCGAGTAAAAGTTGGAAAAGTCGTGATCGTGATCAGTTTCGTGTTTTTGTCTAAAGCTCATTGTTTAGACTAGACCGCTAATCTCATGCGATTATTTTTTACGCTCAAATACATAAATTGAATATTATTTTGATCACGATCCTCTTGTCAAATTCAATAAAAATCAAGAATGTTTACATGCAAATGGAATTTAATAATTGTTTTCCTTGCTCTTACAGAAACCATACGTATGCAAAGCTCCTAATTGTAATAAGCGTTACACGGACCCTAGCTCTTTGCGGAAACATGTTAAAACAATTCACGGACCAGATTTTTATGCAAACAAAAAGCACAAAGGAAATGATCACCCTAGCCCAGGAGACAGAATGGGCAGAGACAATCACCACCCTTCAAGTCCTGGAAACGAAGGATCTCCAAGAAGTGAAGGAATGGGCACCAAAACTGCAAGTGTGTCAAGTCCAAGCATGAAATCAGAGGTATGCTTTTTAATTAGAAACTGTTTACTAAAATTACATAGCTATAAGTAACATGGATAAGTTAATAAATACAACGTGCTGTGTTGTGTTATAGGATCCAAGCTCCCCACAACAACATAGCAGTCCTGGAGGAGCATCCATTGGCACAGATATGAATGGAGAACCCATGGAGGATCCGATTAGTGACAACAATGTGAGCACCACTAATGATCTGTCAGATGGCTACACCGATCCCTCGCCAATGATGGCACCTGTTTGGGACCTGAAAGAAGAAGAGGAGGAAGTTGAAGGAGTGGCTGAATTGATGATGGGAATTCCAGTTGGAGTTAATGGAGATGAAGGGGGTATGGGAATGGGTATGGGAATGAATGACAATCCTAGGAGCAGGTTCCGAAGTAGATTAGGAGCCAAAGGAATATCCGAGCCAATGCCACCACTTTCTCAAAATTACGGTAAGCTGAAATATTTTTTTAAATATATGTGTAAGCTTTTTCTATAAAATTGTGTGAAGGAATAGACGTGATATTTAACATTTTTTTATTTGTATGTAGGTCCAAGACGTGGATTTGGTATTGATAATCTCAACAAGCGAATTACTGATCTCAAAATGGGCAGTCCCACTGGTGGTTCACCAGGGTCAATGTCAAATGGTTCTGATCTCAATCCTCGGCTTCCACATAACAATATGGTACATAATTCTACATTCTGTTTCGTATGTAATTTTTAAATTTGATTTTATTATAAAAATTATAAGCATTCTTTTTCAAAATTTGCAGACTGTTTTGAAAGCGCCTCAGTCCGTTAGCACCAACAGACGGGACAGTGGAAATTCAACATGCTCCTTTTACGGGAGTAGCTTACGCTCTGATGGTGGACAAAACAGCCGCCGTTCTAGTGCAATGTCCCAAGTTTCTAACGCTCATCATGGAATCTCACCATCCACAATGAATGGGCGTGCTGTAACCAATGCTTCCCCCTATGATCCTATTTCTCCTGGAAGTTCTCGTCGTTCTAGTGGAGTAGATCAGCAAAACACTAGTGTAACTAACAACGAACCCAACTCCTTGGCTTCGTCCAGTAACACACTGATTTCATCCAACCAGGCTCAGTTCCAGAAGCTTCATCGACGAGCTTTGGGGCTAAGCGGTGACTACGACATCCATCAGCCAACTGATGCTTCAACCAGCACCATTGCTGGACCTCCACAGCGTATGGACAACTCATCAGCATTTGCAGCTTACATGGCTGCTGGTAGACCGCTGGGGAACTCACAAGAGATCAGACGGATGTCTGATCCTTGTAGCAGTGGAAGTCGGCAGTTCAACGGCATGGGAACTCAACAAGTTAATCATCATGCGTTCCTGCAACGCTACCAAAACCAAGGCGCAGCCCACAATGTCCCCAGCAATGGTGGATCCACAAACGGTTCAGTTCCTGGTCATCAACAACCAACTAATAACGTGAATGGCTCTTTTGGAGATGAATTCATAATACCTGATGATATGGCTACCTACCTGTCAGAAGTTCAAAGTGGCGGAAATGCCGGTGTTGCACACCACGGCATGAACCAAGTAAGGCCAAGTACGTGCCCTCCAGCATCTGTCAACCAACTTCCACCTCCACCTCCATACAATCAAGCCGTTGCTGGGCATCATAATGGAATGAGTCAGAATAGTAGGCCGAACCATCACGCTGCTCAGCAAACTCCTGCAGCGTATTCTACAAACACACAATCTGGGTATGGAAATATGAGTGCTGGCGGTACTGCTTCATATGCAAGTAGCGTCAACGGATCCGCGCCCGTTGCCAGTCCGTATACTCAAGTTAATAGTCCAGCCTATTCACATGCATCATCAATGATGTCTCCTAAGAATCCTTCAGTTCCTATGCACTCGCCAATGTCTGTTTCATGCATGAGTCCACCCGCCGCAGTTCCTCCAAGCCCCTCAGCACAACAAGCTGTCCACCCCAGAAGCAATGTTGCTGCTGCAGGAGCAGTGCCCCAGCAAAATGCAGGAGTAGCGGCCCCAGTTAATACTAGTACGACCTACTGTCCACCCCATCAGAATCAGCAACAAAATCAAGCTGCCAATCAGCATTCTCAGAATTATCCATACCATGCTAATAATCAGTTCCAGGGATATCCTAATAGTGGAAACGCTTATGGGTCCAACCATTACAATGCAGCCATGTATTCCCAGAACAAAAATACGAACGCACAAAACCAGTACAATCAACAAACACCGAATGCTGGATTTTACAACGCCAACAGTAGTCACTACCCCGCCCAGTACAATAGTGGAAACTACAATGCTAATGCCACGGGACCTCAAAATTACAGTTATAGTGGTCAAAATCACCAGCATTACAATTGTCAGTGCCCACCACAACAACATACACAACAACCCTCGACAAGGGGTTCTCATCATCAGCAAATGTACTGGCAACAGAATCAGTCTCAACAACAGCAACCACAAAATGCTGCCACCTACAACCAAGGACAAAACAATCAATCCCATGCTGGTCCATCAAACAATGGAACATGGAATGCAGGAGCTGGAACACAGCAAAACACTGTACCAAATGGACATTATCCAAGCAATTGGAATACTCAGTGCTATCAGAACTCAGGCAATTTTAACAAATCCTCTCAAGTCCAAGCTGGGGCTGATGTGAAGCCCTTTAGGAGACATCATCTTGGAGGCATAGCTCATGAGATTCAATGCCAATCAGTAACCAGCCAGAGTCAATCAAGTCATGGAATTCCCACTACCGGGCCAAGCAGCATCGCCTCAAAGGGAAGCAGTAATGCTACATCTCACACCAACGGAAATCGTGGTGCACCATCCAATAATCCCCCAGTGGGTATGCGCCCAGACACGTATCAAAGGACACTTGAGTACGTGCAACAATGTCAATTGTGGTCATCCACCGAACATAAGATGGCAAGTAATGGTGGTGTTCCAACTCTTGGAAACATGCCTGTCAACAGCAATAGCCGGGACTCGTGCAACCCCTTATCTCCTGATAGTACAACCACCGATGGAAAAAATAAGCTAAATACCAACAGTAATAATAATAGTAGTAACAAGCCTTCTGTGTAATCACACTAAAAATTACAGTGAACTTAAAGAATAGCCTTAAAACGACATTGCGTCCTTATCACTAAAGTATCTCTATTTGGAACGTTAAAGAGCGCATGAAGACACGTTTTAATTGTAATTTAATTACGAATGCAATTTTGTGCCATGTAACTTATAAATAGTGTGAATTGTGTATTTAGGCGTAAGAATACTTGATTTATTGTTAGAATAATGTATGTATTATTAGAGCTAGAAAACTGTTACATATATTTGCTTGTACTTTTACTCTTAGTTTGTTATTATGTGAATTTAAAATGTGAAAATATGTAATTTAAGGAATTTTAATACTTGGTTTGACGAACCTGATTATCATTGTGAATTTTATTTAGTATTAAGTCTTCTCTAGCTCTGGCTATGATACTTTTAGTCTATTCACACAGCAGATATTAAATGCTGGTGATATATTACCCTTCGGTATTAGCCTTTGTAAACTATTAGAATTATGATAGGTAGATTATAATAGAGTTTGACTCTTTTACCCATTTCTTTTAATAGAAAAGAGTTTAAAGAGAAGATCGACTTCAACTTGGGTTGGAATGCCATTTAAAATATAAAAAATATGTTGTATCTCATAAATAAATTCATTTTATTGTAGCTGATTTTACGACGAAAACAAGATGGACATTGCTGCCTTAAAAATATAGTGGCCTTTTGCGCAACCGATATGTTAACTGTCCAGTTTTTTATCGCCAAATCGGTAGCTGTAAACGTAATTACACACGTCAGTATTTTATTCTTGAGGAATGACAACAGAGAAATTTACAGATTTTTATCTAGATGTATTTAGCGTTTGCAATTTTATTTCAACATATATATACTTGCTCGCGATGTTTTAGAATTTATATATTAGTAACAATTACATATAAATGTCTGCCGTCGATTTATAGTTATTTTTACTCATTTGTATGTTTATTGTTAAGTTACATCTAACTTTAAGCCTTATGGTAAGTATATTATTTATATGTATGTCAATTTGATATATTTCTCAGTTTAACTGCTATTGTGATGTTATTAGTTTTTATCAAACGAATATATTGTAAGACTACGTACGAATGATTGATAAGTATTATAATTGTGAAGATGCACGAATATTTAAATGGAAATTGTATTCATTTAGTTTATATAACTGTGTAATAATTTAGCATGTAACCATAAATTGTACACGTGTACTTTTTTGTTCAAGTGCACTATATAACTGAAAAAATGAAAAATTGAATAAAGAAAAGAAAATTGATTGACTTTTTAAACTGAATTTGTTAAAACTGGGTGTTTATTTGGCTAATTTGACCATCTTTCATTAACTGGACTGGTGTAGTTGACCTTTTCGACGGACATTTCAAACCATCCTCACAACCTCAACAAAAAGATTGCGACAACCATGATATTACATTGCATGATATACTGAAGAAACCGCATAATATTACAGAAAATAAAATATTACAAAATTATATGAGGCATGATAAAATATTTACAAAGAAAAAACAATGAGACATTGTAAATAAAGTGACCCGGAAAAGAATCTTACTAGTGTGGGATCTGTCTAAGTTACCCGATAAAGGACAAGTTATTATAAGGGCCATTTTTGGGCTAAAATTCAAAAAATTCTTTCTGTGCTTATTTTTGTCAAGCTAATCGAATTATGTAAAACGGTGCAAGTTTTGGCCCAATTGGACCACCCTGAAGAAAGTTATGGCCGGTCAAAGTTGGCCAAAATAAGTCGAAAATTTTCGATATCTCATTTTCAAAGTTTAATAACTCCGACATTTTTAAGAGTAAACCAACAATCAAAATATAATTAAAAAGGGGATAGTTTACTGATTCTATTGCACATAAGGCATAGTCCAATTACGTCCTAATGTCGCTTTCAAAGGGTGATAACCCCGTGGGGGTGGCCAAATTTTTTTTAAACACCTTATGCACGGAGGCCAAACAATGAAATCAAACAACCAATATGTCAATAGAATTACCGTAGATCACTCTATAGTTGATGCAGAATTAATTGGTTAATTCTTTCTGTAGGCTGAAAAATGTTATTTTTTGTGACTTTTTTGAACCTATTGGGTGCCATTGTCCTTGATATGGAATAACTCAGCTCAAAGGACGAATTAGCCAGTTAATTCTGCATCAAGTATACAGTGATGTCCGGCAATTCTATTGATATATCGCACATGTCATTCGGTTAAGGGACCTCTGTGCATAAGCTAAACTAAATTGGTTGAAAATCTTGTTGCCCTCATGTGGCCGGCAATTTTTCTTACTTTTGTATCATATTGTATACTTACATTTTACATAACCAAATTTACACAATAATACTGTAGTTCCTTATTTCAGAGGGTTGTATATTCACATAGAAATTCTCCATACTTTCCAGTTGAGGAGGAACTTGAAATGGAGATTGAGATCTGAAATTGTTCACAAAATGAATTAAAATATTGCAGTGCTGAACTCTGAACTGAATTCGACAGGGCAGACAAAATAAAACACTCATCTAGTCATAAGTCACCAAAAATGTAGGATAAGTACAAGTTTTCACCTAGTAGTTGCGCTATTATAACATAGAAATTGGCCAGATTCTTGGCCTATAACAGGTATAGATGAAAAGTCCCTGTCATTATTTTCGTCGTCGGCATTACTATCGTTGCTACTTGTCGGACTTGCACTTCCATCGTCACCTCCACTATAAAGATTTTAAATTAGCGACCGTCAAAAATAAGATTACAACAAACCTCAAAAAATCGAGGGTTCGGGATGTACGCATACTAAGTAAAGATTGAGAAATGACTCATTAATCAAACATCATTGAAAGTTGGAAAATTGGGTACAGGATGATAAAAGTGATAATTATTGAAAGCATAAAAATGATAAGCGTACCCATCTGCGGGTGAAGTTGGACCTGATAGCGGTACAAACAAGCTCATTACTACATAGCCCTGAAACGTTGGCGTCGTTTGCCTTGCTGCCCATTGGTAAATATTTTCGAAAGCATGTTCTTTAGCAATGTTTGGGTAAACATGAGAAAATATTTCCTTTTTGTGGACGTTCTCCTTTGCATTCAGTTGACTAAGAAGTATTGTAGCGCAATCTGGCAAAGCAGTTTTCTTATATAAATTCATCGGCTGCATTTTATAAATCTTTTTGTCTGAAAAAAATAATTCGAACAAAAAATCAACAATGATTACTAAAAACTTGCATGCAGCTTATGCAAATTATATACAGATATATTTACATAAATATTTAACACATACCGAATCCCATAAAGACAATTGTCAAACTTCCAGGTGCAGTGTCTGAAAATCTGACAATCATTGTTCCCGGTTTCACTTGAGGTGAATTATTACGCAGTACCATTGCTGCATGGTCGTAATCGATAAACCCTTCAATATAGCCTGACTTCCAAGCATCATTGCAGGGACTGTTAGTTTTAATAATGGAAATCGATCTGTAAAACCACGCCCAAAAGCATGTCGAGTTCTGGACTTCGCATATCAGGTTTTTGGAAATCGGGGTATGACTTTGCAAGGATATTCCTCTAGATAATGAGAGCAACATTACAAAACTTATGACAATTTAAAACAAAATTTGCAAATATTATTTAAAAAATGTATTTTTAACATACATGAACTGTTGTACTTTCCTTTTTACATAAAGCAAGTGATGTGGCTTTAATGGTTCACCGACCAGATTTTCAAATGTACCCTTTAGCATTTCAGAAACTTGCGACCAACTAGCAGTGTCTCCAACCTCAAAACCTTGTCTTGTAGGGGTATACATGACTTCATCCCATGCCATTGTTGCATAAGCCTTCTCACATTGGGAGCCATGAGCTGCGACTATCATTGGTAATGAGATTGTCCAGACCTGTGGCATTACACAAAAATATGTTTAGTTTAATTGCTCCTTTTTTCGAAGCAGATTCCTTGAACAAATTAAAAAATTGTTTATACCTTGCGAATCTCATTTTTAAATGGAATTTCTGTGACGAATAATAAAGCAACTTTATCATTGGCCACATTGTCTATGCTACGACTTTTGTTTCCCTTAGGCTGATTTTGGGTAGACTTAATTCTTCGTTTTCCAACACAAGGCTGATCTGTTTTGCTGCTACGATAAATAGTTTTTACAAGCAGTACCTTATCGAAGTAACAGGATTTCATATTTTCAACATTTTCTTGCACTAAGTGTACCACGGGAAAGCTAGGTAAGGAATCTATTGAGTCTTCAGAAGTTCTGCGTTTCTGAATCACCGGTCGCCTTTGTGCCCGTACCCTTTGTCCTCTGAATGAAGGTGGGGCCCTGGCCCTGTTTGTAGGCTGCGAGTCATTCGCAATTACAATATTTCCAGCAACTGCATCACACTTTTTGCTTTGTGGGGTGATTCTAGATATTCTATCTGGAATCCTCAACCCTGTGCGGATTTCCTTCACCGTGTTTTCATTGACTAAGTACACTTTCACCGTCAATTTGCTAGCTGAAGTATTCCCAAATTTAAAGAATCGAACTGCGATTGGTCGAGGACTGCCTTTTACCATAACAGAAGGAGGATGGCATTCCATGACTAGAGTACAGATTTGCACAATGGACCATTGAAGATTTTCGAGCTGTTGCACAATTTCATTGATTTCAGCTGTATTGT
Organism: Entomobrya cf. arborea Gr-Col-00668; assembly: GCA_034699025.1. NCBI lineage: Eukaryota > Metazoa > Arthropoda > Collembola > Entomobryomorpha > Entomobryidae > Entomobrya > Entomobrya cf. arborea Gr-Col-00668. Next base: position 8,394 of record JAQIWN010000408.1, on the reverse strand, counting down.
ATAAGGCCATATTGCCCAGTTCTGGATGTTCAGTTTCTGCACGAATACTCGACAAAGTCATCATGACGTCGTGGGTGATATCAAGAATTTTTAAGTAGTTAAACCTATCAGCATCAACCACACCTGAAGACAAAGAACACATTTCGTTCAGAAACGAAAAAGCTTTCTCCGCTTGTGTCGTAAGGTCCTCGACGCTTCTTTTTACAGATCTATTTCCAAATGCATGAAGTTTTTCATTATAATGCAAATAATTTTGCAAGTGCCCGTTAAAAGTTGAAGCAAAAACGCGGATTTCTCTCAGCTTGTGCTCAATGTTAGCCTTGACCCTCAGTATTTGTTGGGCCTAAATATTTGAGAAATGCATGGCTAGATAAATTCATTTCCAATATCCTACAAAAAGTTAAAAAGTTAACTAATCAGTCATGCATATGAATTAAAAACCTTGAATAAAAGATCTTTTGACACAACGATTAATAAGTTGAAATGTGGCTCGTTTTCCACCGCTTCACTTGGATCTGCAAACAAGTTAATTATCAGTTAATTTGAAGGCATCACGTTTTCCAAACTTTCACGATGCTATACACAATACCTACAGTGACCACGCAAATTATCATGATGCCCCAAAACACACACCGTATCTGAAAATGAGTTGTACAAATTCATTTTTTGATTAGATTTTCGCTTTACTTACCTTGAACAAATTGATGGGTCAGAAAAACTTGATGAATGCCATCGAATCTCTTAAAAGATGCTCCCAACTCATTAACAAGGTCTCTTATCTCTTGTAGCAAAACTGGAAATCTAGAGGATTCATTTGAAATTGTTTGCATTTGCATGCACAGGTCAGCCCTCCCAACTTGTCCTGATGCATTTTCAACCGTTCCAGAATCCTTTTGCAGACTCTCAATTAAGTCATAAAGTTCTGTTGTATTGAAGTTGTCCATTTCATACAACCTTATCACGTTGTACTCTTCATGAAAACAATGAACAAATTTCCAGTACAATTCATCAATCGCCTCTTGTGTTTCGTATTTCTGCAACAATCGATGATATGAAGAAAGCCTGGATGGATGGCGTAGGTTAGTCGGTTCGATAGGTAATGTCCTTTTCTTACGCAATGTGCTTGCAATTTGGAATTCTAATGCTCTAACAAAAGCTGCCGGTGAAATTATTCTGAAAATGAATTAATTTTATGCTTTCTAGAAAACTTGCAAATAATGAAAATAACGAGTCTTGAAAAATATGTGTATGCATTTTAAACATACCCGATCGACGCTTCAATCCAGTTGGCAAAAACGACGCGCAAACAAATTATCAACTCATCTTTGGGTAAAGAGTACACACCATGAAAATTATCATGGATGCCTGGTGGTACACCAATCGAATTAAACTGCTGCCACAAAGCCATATTTTATACAAATACATATAAGTCGATGAAAATTCATTCATGATTTTTGTCAGAATCATGCAGACGAATTGCCAGTGTATAGCTGGTGTTCTAAATCAGAAATGACTCAAATGATTCAATACCACTGTGTTTGTTTTTGGAGAAATCAAACTTGACTGCGATAAGAAAATACGAAACGCTTAATTGTTGTATGCGTTTTTTATTCATGCAACGAGTAACTTGTTTATCGTCAGTGCGGTTGCAGGTTCTACTCAGTAAGCGTACCCAGAGGGATTTCCGAGAAGTCATATCGTAACACGAGAGATATGAGATTGAGATTGCAATTTCAATGCATCGCTTTCAGCAAGCACCCAAATCCAAAAATACCAACTGATGACGAATGTCTTTTTATTGAGTCGGTAAGTTGGCACCATGATTATGATAATGAAGCTGACAAGTTTTGGTAGCTACTAAGTAAGCCTCTACTATTTAAAAATAGACTATCCTACTTGAGACGAGATGCACATCTCATGTTAGAAAATTTACTTCTTTTCTATGATGTGCATCAATGCTTTGTTTTAGATTTCTTTCTACCTTCAAACAATAAGGAAGCGAAAAATGAGGACAGTTAGAGATTAGCACTTACTACAAGCCACTTAAAATACTTACGTCAGTATAAGTTTCAGTGTGCAGTGAGTATGAAAATCGTTTTTGCATGAATTGCTGAAAAAGTTAGATATCTTTAAGCAGGATGAACAAAGAGCAGATGCATTAAGTTTAGAAAGCCTGAAGAGGAATTTAGGCATACGTTACTGTAAAATTGCCTACGTGCTTACATCAAAACGTTATGACATTGACTTGAGATGGCTTCTGAGAATCCAGTAAGGTCAATCTGATATTATATACATGATTTAACAAAAAAATCCTCGATAAGCGTTTCAGTTTCAATCATAATCACGCCGTAATAAAATAGATACAAGAGTTCGCCATCTTTATCCAGGTGTTATGTGTAAAACACTACTGCAGTCATATTTCTGCCGACATCTGAACCAATTGTTAGAATTAGAATGAACGCGGGTTCTTGCAATACGCTAAAAATACAGATTTACTCAGTAACATCTCGCGTTATCACTTGTTTAAATGTTAGTTTTGTAATAAAGTTGGAAAGTCTCATTCATTGAAAAGGAGGACAATGCATTGCAAATTGCAACACACATATAAAATTGTTAGGTCTGTGTTAAGGTCCTGGCTTTTATCACCATCCATAATTAATTGGAAGAATTATCGTGACATAATATAATACCTCAATTAAAAATCAATGCTCTCATACAATATCTTGCATGTATGCAAATTCAGCGAGTAATCACCAACAATCTTACCCTGATCTTACCAGATAAACCAACGTTTTTATGTGAAGATGAAAATGATACGACCGACTTTCTATTTTTAAATATTTTATTGTATAAATGGTAATGACTTTTATAACAACCACTGATTTCATGGAATAATTTATTAATAATTAACAATTCATTTACATATCACTACTTTTAGTAAATGGATAATTATGTACGGAACGGTGAGCAGAGCAGTAAAACAGGTATACTTAAAATAAGGCATATTTGTCATGTTGATTGCTTACTAGTCCCGCTCGAGTAAGCTGCTACAGATTTCTCTACAAAGATGTGTCATTTAACAGTGATTATTATTTCCTAAGTCCATTTAAATTTTGAAATCTAATATCTCTACGCATTAGCTTATATAGCAGTACCTTTAGCCAAAAATGATTTTAACAATACATAAAAATAAATATAGTACAAAGCGCGATATCAATAAATTGACGATTTATCAGTCAGTTTCTTATTTATAATTATTAGTAGCTTGGCGTGATCAAAAAAAGTCTTGTGAAGAGCATACAACATAATTTTATATTCTACTATATTTGTAAATAACTTTTCAAAGGCACGTTTAAATAGGCAAACTTCTTTCCTCTGACTGCAGCAGCATACTGACTATTTATGAAGCATTCAATTATTAGAATTCTTGAAACTTAATATTTTATTCCTAAAGCAGTTATTTATTCAAACAAAGTTTATGTGGTCAAAATGTCAATGCAAAACTTGTTGTCCTATTGTTCAATCTGCTAATCATTGTATTAGAGTTCTATTTAGGCTTAAACGTTTCTTGCGACCTGAAATGTATGTTGGTTTCAAGCTCACTTCTGCCATCTAACTATGGTGCATCAAACAGTTTTTGCTATCTTAAATAAGTACTTTTACAATCTTGGTAACATATAAGAACGGCGATTTGACGGAAAACAATAATTGTAGATCATGTATTAAAATTTGATAAATGACTATTTTAAAGTAAATGCAAGGTTTAATTACGCAGGAATTGAATACATTTGTGTCACAGCACTCCATCCTAGTGGATAAGTCCACTCAGGCATTTTTCGAACTAAACCCTTCATATCTTCGCTTCTCATGTTGTCACCAAATAAGTAAAATGACGCAAAATTTATATCGACTAGAACTTCCTCTTTACCCCTGGTAGAATTACCTGGGTACTTTTTCCATTCGAAATCGATTGTCACATCCAATTTTTTAAACTCGATTCCCCGAGAATGAAATATAAAATAGTTTGGTCTGTTATCCTGTATAAAGCCTGTTGGTGGAGGGACGTTGTCTGTCAGCGACCACTTGATAATTTTGAAGTCTTTCCCAGGGCTCATATTTATTGTGCAGTGATCAGAACCAGCAAATGAAAGTGTTAACCGTCGAACCGTCGGCGATATAAACGTATCTTGAGTCACATCCATTTGAACTCGTCCTTTGAGGTCCACTGATAAGCCATTGCGCTTTGGAACCCAATTAGTTCGCCTACAAAATCATAACATATGCATATCATTTTATTACGCTTAGCATGGTACATTAATCTATTATCATTTTTATCTTAAAAAGTCAAATTACTTTAAAAGTTTTCCCACAGGAAAGTAATAAGGCAAACCACAGTATAGTTCTTTGCATGCCAGTGCATCCAGATCTACAACAGTTTTTAGCTCTGGAATCGTCTCAGCAAACGTGGGTAGAAATTTCGGAATGTTTGGATCAATGTTGAACAACCAGTATCCAGCGTCATTAGACTTCACAGTTGAAAGATCTTTATCGTAAAATGTTCTATCAACTTCCTAAATAAAAGGCAATAAAAAGGATAAATAGTTTTGGCATTACAGAGCTTAACAAATGTGATATGGCGCATGATTAATACCCTCCATCTTAACTTACAACAATATGCAGACGCATTGGTGTTTTGTCAGTATAAGGAATTTTGCCGTTGATCAAAACAATCCAACATAAAATGAGGACCATCATGGCTGATCCTAACTTCAGAATGGTCTTTTTGAAAAACATGAAGATGGGTACTATTCCAGTTAAACCAGGAATCGTCAAAGTGAACGTTGTTAAAACTGCGACAAATATATTTGGAATGGTTTCAGATCCCGATCTACCCATAATAGGCACGAAAGTATCAAGACATCCAGTAACCAAATACAAGGAAAGAGTGAAGGGGAACGCTTCTCCCACAATTAAGTAGGGAATCAACCGTTTACGTGCACCTGCTTTAAAAGTTTGAAATTATAAAAACAAATAAAACAAACATACAAAAGTCAAATTTTCATTCTGCAAACTGAATCATCACTGATCCGACATACCTATACACAAGAAAATGTCACATTGCAGATTACTTACATGAAAGTGCTTTCCTAGCAGCATACCAACCAATAATCCCGAAACCGAGGTTAAAGGTGATCGTGAATACCATCCTGGAAAAGAACGTAGTTCCTAACAGAAGCAGAGCTAATGTCGTTTTCCCAGCTATCCAAGACTCATCCTCATTTCCTTTCAAAGTAATTGAGTAGGCGATAACCTGGCCCAAGATGCATGGCGTGCCAAAAATGAGAAACACGGACATTGCGTAAGAATGAAATGGGCTAAGATATCCAATCAAATTCAGAAACACGCCGAATAAGATTGCCACAACTATGCCAGTAATCCATGCTACAACTGTTGAGAATACATTCCATGCCATTTCTGCAACATTTCGTCGAGCTATCGAAAAAAAATCGGTAAAATTCACTCACAAAACACAAGTTTGATAACATTTAAAATAAAATTAATGACATCAGTTACAAGAAAAGTACCTTCAAGCCATCCAATGACTAGAACCGCAATGGAGACAACAACGTTCAGTACCCTCGCAGTAGTTTCGGAATAAACAATCATAAACCACCCGAACACGTCAAAGAACACCATTTTTTCTTCGCTATACTGAATCTGAGAGTAGTCTAAGTTTCCCAAGCTCTCAACCAGAGACAACACATTTGAGCCTTCATGCTGAATACTTCCTGGTGTTATATTATCAACACTATCAAATTTGGTATGATAGAAATATCCATTTTTTATGAACGCCAAGTCCAAACCCGGAATTGAAGCGAAGTCTCTAAAAATCCTGTAATCCGTATCTGATGGAATGAGTCCTTTCTGGAAAACTTCCTCTCCAACAACACTGCCCCATGGATAAGGAACTTTCTTGTACGCATCAAGTAGCCATCCATTTCCTAAATAATATAACATCATTGATTTGGTATTCAGTAATTTAACAATGCAATTTAAGACTAGGTCATAAGAATAAAATAAACACACACCTGGTCCAGTCTGAAAGAGAATCTCCCTTCCACCTGCCCCAGCTGCCTCCAGGTTAACAAATGTTTTCAAATTTTTTGCCCATCTATGTCCAATTTCCGAACTACCTTCCTCACTTCCCTTTAAAAACCCATGTGATGCTGGCAACCCATTCTCCTCAGCTCCATTAAATAGAAAAATCACTGGATTCACAAGTGCTTTAGGCTGCCTTGTCAAGACACGGATGACCTCAAGCATGACAGCACAACTTATCATATCATCACTGGCACCTGGACTTCCAGGAACAGAGTCAAAGTGACAATTAATTAGTACAGATCCACTAGAGTTTGTCTTCTTAGCAGGCTCTAACTTGGCTACTATATTTCGTATCTAATAAATTATCATTAACATGAGTTTCATTAAGTTTCATTTCAAAGTATCTGCTTCAACCATAAACATATTTATTCTGAAGAACTTACATGAGCATAGGAGTGCGTCAATCCATCTTGAAATTCAAGGTAAAATGACCCTGTCGGCTTCTGAACCTCAAACTCCAAATTGTGAACAGCGAATTTGGTCGATTTTATTTCATTCAATATTCTCATAATTCCATCCACAGCCAAAACGTCATTTTCATGACTTCCGCAAACTCTCGGGCCAAATGATGTTAAGGTTATCAAGTCGTTTCGTGCACGCTCTTCAATGAAACTGGAACACCGGAAAAGTAAAATAGCACATCAAATAAATAGCCAATTTAGAACGCTTACAAAAACCTACATACCTAGATTTACACTGTCAATTATCTCACCTTTTGGGATTCTCCGCTACATCTTTAGCTGTTAAAGGTGTTGGAAGTTTGAAGTCAATATACCTTCCAAAGAAGAAACTGACTAGTATAAATAACACAACGATGAGCAATGAAGACAAAGGTGGTTCATTGTCCCGTCGATACTTGGATCCCCGTCGAGCTCGATCATTATAAATGCTGGGGTTCGGAAGTCCCCCAAAGTCGAAACCATCATCCTGCCTTCTTGAACTTCCTCTAAATCGGGTTTCCATTACAAAAAATCAAAGATTTCTTCTTCCTGAAACCTTCCCAAGTGGTACACTAATCTACACAGTAATTAAATTTGATTTTCCAATAACATTTGCCTAATCAAAAAAAATTGTCTCAATCTTCAAAAACCGGGTCCCAAACAAAACCACAACCAGCACCAGTCCGTCATCATCGGTCAGCCGAGTTGAGTTGCAGACAACAAACCAAACACCAACACATCAGCATAATCACATCTCTCCTTCTTGTCGGTAGGATAGGGGTAGACAAAAAACCCAGAAACATGTATTTACACAAGGAAGGTAATGTACTTCACAACAAGTCAAGAGTCAAGATAGACCATTCCAGTAAGTTACAATTACAAATGCAGTTATGTACTGGACTATGGGCATAATATACCAAATACCGGCACCCACATTATGACATCAGCTTTTCCGGACCTGGAGACATAATGCTATGAAATTGTGCACACAAACTACTTTTTGTTTACTTGTCCTTCATCCTTCTGTGCCTTTTTTGCATAAGTATTATTCTTAGTCATTCGTCATTCATTAATTATTTCGTTGTCTCTCGTACTCTTTTGGTTCATTCCATAGTATAGTCATAATATAATGAAGTAGTGTCTTTTTTGACATTTGCATTAAAATGACATGATGTCCTTCGTTTGTAACTTGTAAAAAGTGTTAAGTTTGGTCAAGAATCATTCATGATTCATGGTCATAATCAAGATCATAAGGTAATCATGCATATTTTTAGAAAATGAAATTGGTTCGTCTTTAAACATAATTTTTTAAACGTTCTTTACTAATCCAACATTCTTTCCTGGAGTATGATTTTTTTTGAGAAACTTGGCGTAAAATATTGTCATGCACATCGCATAAATAAGCAAGCAGCGAAAATAGATTTGCAATTTGCAAACACAACATATCCACCCACGCACCCACATATCTACCGACCGGCTGAAAAAGCACAGTACTAAAATTACCTATCTGAATTATGCACACTTCGATTTTTAGTGGAGTGTGTACAGTTGAGTCTAAGTGTGTAATTATTTAGCGGAACAATTTTTTTTAAATACTTCTTTGAGAGGATGCCCAATTTTTTTTATCGTTGTTTGACCATCATCCATCACCAAATGTGGCTCAGTGCACTGCAGTGGCTCCATTCATTCTTTACGGGTTTGAGTAATTTGAGTAATTTGGTTTTATTAAAGTGTTACATTACAATTCAGGCAAATGACAACATAAATTACCAAAGCTTGATCTCACAAAAAG
>JAQIWN010000407.1:0-34639 GCA_034699025.1 Entomobrya cf. arborea Gr-Col-00668 | reverse complement strand
ATTTAAAGTCGTCATCATTATATTCTTTTGGATCATTTCAGCTACGTCCTTATGATCGCTTTTACAGCGGGTTTATTATTATATAGTAGTCAATGAATTGATGAGCAAACTCAACAGACATAAAGACACAAACACAGAAAAAGCAAACGTTAGCAATTTTGAAGTATCGTTAATTAATTCAAATAAAAGTGGGGTCAGCACATAAAAGAATTTTATAGCAATTTGCAAACTTACATTTATAAACCCTTTAATTTTATGTCTGACCTGATTCCATAGTTACTGTAAACAAAACATTTTTATGATTGAATTGAGTTGTTTGGAAAATTATTAAAAGTTTAATGATTAGATGACATGTACATTATGCATGTCTATTGTATTCTTGTATGGGTGTCTCAATCTCAATATTTTTTTTTATCAATGCAGTTTTTTAACAATAGCTATGCAATGCATATTCATCATAAAAAAGATGTTTGAAAAAATGTGTGCCCTATCTTTGAATGCATTTTGTATAAAAATTATTTCAAGAAATATTTTGCATCATCAGCAGGAAAATATACGGAGGAGGAAAAGAAATAAAGAAAAGTGACGTTTTTTTGTGCTGTGCAATGTGCACCTCCACAATACAATCTTTATTGAGGAAACCCATCTCTCACACACACACACTCAACCCTTATTATTTTTTACGACAAAAACACAGTTACAAGCAAGCTAACAAAACAGGAATATTATACATCAAAAAATCACTCAAAGGCATTACATTCTTTTTACACTACATACTAATTTGCTTATGCATAATAGTTGGCAATCATCTAATCTGAACAATCTACAAAAACCATGATGACGATGATCATTTGATGAGTGGTCTCACAATCCATCCCTTCTAAATGAAATGCATATTACAAATGTACCGAAAATAATAATAATAATGGCAAAAATGGTGGTGGTAACCAAAAACTTCTCAAAAACCCAACGGCTAAAATCATGTTATTTTTTTATCGTATCAACGAAGAAACTTGCTATCCGCTACTACCCACACACAAACACACACAAATTATCTATTACTATTATTAAGCTGTACTTTTAAGACTTGACTTGCAACTTGGGAAAAAAAATTGCACGAAAAAAATATGCTAAAAGCAGCCCTATTACAGTCACACCAGCGTACAAAAACGACATATCACATTATATCAATTCTCATCTCATCACAGGCCACAGCCAGCGCCAGCATCATCGCAAAAACGAATCAAGTATCTGAGATGAGATGAGATGCCGATCTGCTGACGATGAGAATAGTGAGACATGCTTCACTTGTTCATCATATCATCATGCTACCGCTACCACATATTCTTCTCTCATTCACTTTTTTGCCCTTGCCCTTGAAGATCTCTCGCTTCACTTCATGCTTCTAAAAAGCTATGCTGCTGCTCTTTTGCTTCCTGCTCGTCTCCCTCTCATCTTAAACTCAACTCTCCTCATCTCCTACCTGCAAAACTGCTAAATAGCAATGTATACAAAAATACTCCTCTATAACCACTGATACTACTGATACAATGCACTATTCAATTAACCTGGCCTGCCTGCCTGGCCTACGCGCAAAAATCATTCCTATCTCTAGCAGCAGTGTACTATCATAACCAATTCAAGCAAAATGAACTAGTGCAAAAATTCTCTTTGCTCATATTTGGGCACAGGGAACAACGGAGAAGCAGGAATTTGGAATAATCATTAAGCACTTGTCTGTCTATCCGAATATACCATCCATCCCATCATAATAGCATACTTACGTTGCATTGTTTTTTTTTGTCATCGTCTTCACTCAGGTTCCAAACAAAGGAAGACCAAAAAAATATGTTTGTGGTATGGAATGATATAATATATTTAATATGTAGGTAGGTATGTTTACTATAGATAATTGCTATTGCTATATTTATATTAAAAAGTATTTAAAAAAAATTTTTTGTAGTCTTCTCTTCAAGAAACGGTTCCGTATTTATATTTACCTATTTTCCAAACGACATTTGCTTGTATGTTTTTTAGTGTACAGTTTGCAATTTGCTATGATCGGAAATCCATTTCTGTTTGTAGTGTTTTATCATAATGGTAATCTTAAAGCTTTGCTTGATGACAAGTAAGATTATTCCATGCATGTAAATACATATATGAGTGATACCACCACCCAACTGCACCAAAGAAATCAATATGATATAGCACCTACTCCTGGATTTTACACCCTATCATTATTCATCAAATCAATGTACAAAATTGTGGATTTTGTCGAAAATAAAGGAAATGTGCCAGCCCAGCCATTCACTTTCTTTTTTGTCATTGGAAGTACAATTTTAAAGTTATTTATAACGCTTTGTTAACTTTTTTTTACTCCAGTCATAAATCATAACATAATCTTGGATTAATTCAGCCAGACATTCATAACAACTCACTCGACGAAAGCTAAGAGTAAAAATAACAATTGATAAGCAAACTTAATAATAGCAAGCTACGAACTTAAAAAATAACCAGGAAGCAATCATCGTCTTCTTCATCCCTATTGTTGTTATTTTTTGCTTCTGTGATTAAATGGCCGTGTTTTTCATCTTTTAACAGGCCGAGAGCTGAGATGTGCAAAAACACAAATTATTTGGAAAAATCATTTTTTTACGATGGGTACTAAACTGTTATGACATTTATTGACTTTTTATTTTAATTTTTATTTTTATTATTACTCGTTCATTATTTTGATAAAGGGGATCCTTTACTTAAAATTAGTCATTTACTTAAGTAATTAAATTAGAAATGGAAAGACTGGTGTATTGGGATTTCAAAAACACTTGGAATTTTGTTGATGTGAATCAAAGGAAGTTAGTGAATAAATGTAAATAAAAAATACGTTGCATGCAAATATTATAGTTTTACTCATGCATGAAGCATAACTGGTGATTTTTTTAGGTAGACAAGGTAAAGAAAAGCCAGATCATCGCCCAGTTCGCCCAGTTGGAATGCTTCCAGCCCACCTGGCTTTTGGCTGCATGAGGTTTTTGATGTGATTTTTTGACGAGAGTAAATAATATATGTATTTATGTATCAATATTAAAACCAAATGACTGCAGCCAGCCTCGCCACTGAAATAGTTTCATTAAAAACAGTTGAGTTGTGTGATGGGTGGTGTTGAGTGCATTCCTTCCGTATTTCACCTGTTACACAACAAAAAAATACCGAACAACGGTTTGAAATGTATGCACATGTTTGAGTTGAGGATAATGAGAAGGAATTATTATGAATGTTTCTATTATAGTCAATAGTGGTATGGCAAGGTTCACGGTGGTGCACAAAACAGCATTTTGCAAAAATTTGTACAAAAGAGATGATGATATTGATGAATGTAAAAACTGTAGAATTGGTTTCGCTATTTTTCTTCATTTTTGACCGGTTTCCCGTTTCACTGACCAGTTTTTCCTTGTCTTCACACTTCTTCTACCACAACCAGCACCGGTGCCACCAAGGTATTCAACGTGAACAATGTTGGATTGATGTAGTATCAGTATCTCTGTTTGATGATAATACATCACATCAAAAATCTAGTGAGGAGGGTGAGTTTTCTTGGGCTGGCTTGGCTGATATATTCCGTTCACATGATATGATGATAATGATGTTTTGCAATGCAGAACTGTAAATGAAAACCGATGCCAGATAGGATGTAAAAGAGGATTTTTTTTTACAAGAAATGCAAGAGCTAATGATCAGGTGCAATTGAAGGGTGCATACAAAGTATACAAAGTTTTCAGTTTTAAGGCGGAGGTGCCTGGTGGTAAATATTGGTGTGTGTGTATCATTGTTAATGAAAACGAGTAAACATTGTTTCGATCATTGAAACAAGTCATTCAATCGAGAAGAAGTTGAAAACTAAACGGTCATCATTTTATTAAATATCATTCATGAATGAAAATTACACTTAAACCTTGATCATCATTTTTAAGCTCCGGCTTCTGTCCCGGTGATTAACTTTAAAGGGTACCCGTACCGACCGACCGATCACTTGCAGTGTTTAAAGTAGCCAATTATGATGCAAGACAAGTAAATTTAACAGATATGCATAAGATGAAGATGATGACGACTGTAAAGAGGAAAAATTATTTCAAACGTGTGAAATTGTTAGGATCCTTTCATAATGATTGTAATGACAGGACAGGGCAGCGCTTCACATCTGCTAAAATCCAGTTTCGGAGAAATTGATTGAGATGAGAATCAACCGAACCGGCCATGCAAATTATGATTTCGCTTAGTTGAATCTTGTAATCTTGAATCCTACTGCTGACAGTTCCGTAAGCCATTAAAGATGTAAAATATTTTTTAAATATTCATAGCGAATAATAACACCTGCCAATTATATAACACAGTAAACAATATGTGACGTCATTTATACGTCAGAGTTTAAGGAAACACATATTTCAGTTTTTGCTTTGTAATTAATACAAGGATTTAATAAAAAAAAGAAAGCAAACATAACCAACAAGCAAAAGGAATATTATGAAAGATTGTTTAATGTGTCATTGGGTTTGGGATATTACGGTTATATAAAATCCGTGATTTGTGTAATACGTAGTAATATAGGTCATAAAGATAAATAGCATTGCTGGTGCAACACCAAGCACAAGTTCAGGTAGTAAAGTTATGCTCATTCATTTGGAAATTATACTTGCAGTGAGCAAGTTCATGTATGATTATTACGTATTCCAATTAAGAATTCTCTCTCTACATTACATATTTTGCTTTATATTTATGCACTCATAAAAAAGTACGCTACATACATGGTTTAGTTCAGAGTCAGACGTCAGACTAAAGATTGGAACCGCTCTGGAACAGGTTGTTGTTTTATTTTTTATCTTTCATTAATATTTTTTACTTTTTTTAGTTTTTTTCTGCTAACAGTACCAACACCAATACTACGATTTTTTCTGTTTTTTTTTCTTACTCAGAATCCAGAAGCACAGCTATATTAATTATCCACTCAGAGAAGCAACGTAATTTTTTCTTTACGCGGAAAAACAACCACCTTCCTTTGTTATACACATACATACTTTACTCACCTACAGATTTGGAACAGGTTATTGTTTTTGTTCATCAAATCACATGAACTGCTTTGGTTTCTACTGCTGATCTATATCACATCATCAATTAAACTTTGTTTTGATTCTTCTCCACTGTACTACCACTATATTTATACAATTTCACTTGTTGCTTCCAAAAAACTTACACATTTGGTGCACTGGCACTGGCATAGTTTCATATAATTGATGTGTGTATGTTAACCGATTTATCTGGCATGAGGAACAGTTTTCTTATGCTGGAAGATATACTGTAGCAATAAAAAGCTATTTACTAGAATAACAAAGAAAAGGGTTATGCACATATTAGAAGCATAAAAGCATTGTATTCTGTACACAGTTATCTTCTTCGGTACACGATACACAAACAAAAGATAACATTTTTACAAGATACTTTCTACATACAAGTTTTCACGTGTAAATTTGAGATCAACCTGAACATATACTTTTGTACTTTAAGATGATGAATTACTACGTCTTTTCAAGATGCTTATCCTTATTATCATCACACACATCTAAGCCCCAATTGTGTTGTTCTTTTCTTGCTACAAACATCAAATTTAATTTACTTCCCGGAATTCAAATTATGGATATTCTACATGAACATGATATTAACTATTATACAGCAGTAGCATTTTATTTCCCATAAAAAATGAGACATGCATTCTTATATACACCCTTTAATTACAATTAAAACGATTGCATGTGTATCAGACATCAGAACAGCATCAGTATTAACAACAGCTGCCAAATGCTGGATTTTTTTCTTCGGTAGAAAAACGCCAGCAGTAAATGGGGACGACAATGGTGCATCTGCATGCATGAAAACGCCTTTTCCACTGCAATAAAGCATACTAACCAGCACGTTTACATGCAAAGTTAAAATGAAGAGGTGATGGCGGTTGATTGCGGTGTGCATTTTATTTTTGCTGCTTCAACAAACCATCTTTTACTTTTGGCAATAATTTTATTGCTGAACTATTTAGGAGCCGAGATAACACTGAAAATGAATTAAATATTAAAATAAAGTTGACTTCGTTATGCAATTTTCATTGTCTCTCCTGCTATCGAATTGCATTGCAAAAAATACGAAATTAGTTCAGCGGCTTATTGGCAGGTAATAACAAGCAACACCAGTTAGTTCGTCAATAAACTCATATCACTATGAATTTGCTTAGGATGCATGATGCGTTAATACATTTTGTCATTTGGCATATCATGCGAACTATTTACAGTTTTACAATTTGTAACACGGAAATACATTTAGTACAGTTGTCTAAAAATTGATGGCTCATTTCATTTTTCAAATGCACAAATATCCCTATTTTTTATTGAACAAGTGCATGAGCGTGCCATGACATTCCTCATTGTATTTTTGAAGACAATGCGAAGGCAGACAAGTAAACTGTCATTTTATAGCCGAATTACTATCGGACAAAAATAGCAAAAAAATAGTTAATAGTTTTCAACCTTATCGTGTAATAAAAACACTTATAGCAAAACAGAAAAAGGAGAATCGTAGTCAGTATATTATAGTTTACTATTTTCTGTCTTCACTTCCCATTTGCTTTGACTGAATTGCAAGCAAGCATATTATTGTTATTATTATCTCATGTCGTCATCATGAAAACTTCTATTTGCTGTTGCATGGTACATATATGCGACGTGTGGTGTGTGGTACACGTTCACTTACACAAATACTTGCTTGCTCCAGTTTTTTTGGTTATCTATTTTTGCATTGTTGATTGTATTGATGATATGACTAATCGATATCCATTCAAGTAAACATTGATATTCATAATATAATACCTTTGATATATCTTGTTGTGCCGAAAACTTTGCTTTAAAAAAATAAATTATTCAGATAGAATTCCACAAACTCTGCAAAACGTTCAAAATTGCATGTAGTTTTTCCTCCAAAATGGCATGTCCTTAATCCATGAAAAAAATGCGTTACCCTTTTAATTTTTTTCAGACTCAGTCAGAAACACAGAAAAAAAATTGCATGGATTTAATTCAGTCCAACTACGCACAATATTCATGTTGATGTATATCAAACATTATTTATTTATTGTTATTCTCCCACCCAACAAACTAAAGCGTGCGTTTAAAGTATTTAAAGTTTTGGGCGTTTACTTAAATCCTTTTTGCATGAAGTGGAAATCAACAAGCTTTTTGGCTGGACTATTATCATTCCCTGCAATCTTTACAAAAAAGGATGTCTTCTCTGTATTTTCGGTCTTTTGTTTTATTCAGTCAGATTGGTTGTCAGTTCAGTTCTCAAACAAATGATACAATTTAAGAGAGATGCCTTTAAAATGGCCATTTCAAGAAGAAGAAAAAAACGAATACAACACACTCAAGTCAACAAGTGTGATTCTTACAACACCCATCAACTATTAATAATCATCTCCCTCTCCATAAAATTCACAACATCCACAAGTCATAAAAAAGGAGCAAAAACATGCAATCAATTTACGGTAATAAGTTTATAAAAAGGCGTTGATCAACAACGCAATGTAACAGGTGGGGAGACTAATGTGGACTGGAATAAAGAAGAAGATTTTTTTACATGAAGATTTTAATCATCATCACGCAAAAACTTACACACGACCACCAACAAAACAAAACCATAGCCTTCTAATAATAGGTGCGGTGGTGTGCCCACGAAGAGAGAAGTCAAGTCCAAGTATAAAACTTTTGCAGGAAAAAAAATTAGCCAAAAATATAACCTGCCCTAATCCCTTCAAAGATAATATTATAAACGTTTTTGTTTCTTGTTGCCATCATATCATCATCATATCAAATACATTACTTTACTGCATGGCTTATATGGCCAAAAAAGGGATGATATGATAACACGTGTGTATTTAATTTTATGACGATATCAGCTATTTCCTAGGCCCTTGTAAAATGCAACGATGCATGCATACCTGTTATAGAAAAGGACGCACGTTGCGTTTTTGCAAAAGCTATACATCTAAACACATATAAAATTGCAACTATATTTTAACAGACATCTATGTTTGCATTATACAGACATAGTTAGTCACTCTTCTTCTGGTGTCTGAGTTAGCTGAAGTCTCTGATGATAATGATGATGATGATGATGGAAGCATGCAAGCGTTGAATCTAAGTGCTTTGCTTTGCATATTTGCATTGTTTTGTCTAGAGCACACACACTCTTTGTAAAATGCAATACAATAAATACCTAAATACACACAAACCATAATATTACCCTACAGCAAGCTAGACAATGCGCCATAGAACATCACAATGAAATTCCTACTTATGACTTACTACCAAACCAACAGTGTCCTTGACATTGACTTTGATCAAGTAGTATGAAGACAAGACAGCGTAACGAAGAAAATGGTCGCCTTGTCTTGGAAGAAGGTTTTTTTGTGATTTTTTTTACGTACGATGAGTAGTGTCGTTGTGTACGTCGTATTTGTTGAGGTAGTTAAAGATAACGCACACACCATGCATGCATCATTATTTTTTCATCCTATCTCATCCTCTCTCCCTCTTCGTGTATCTATTTACCTATCTTGGTTCCTCCTTGATACATTTTTTAAAGAGCTTGCTACTGTTTATGATATGATGAGTGGTCTGGTCTTACAGTTAGTGGTAAGGTAATCCAGAGTGTTCCTGTCCACCACCACCGTCGCGTCATCATCACCGAACCGCCACAAAAATGATCTTCTTCCTTTGGAATGTATTATTCTATTCTACTGTGCTATCTTACTCATCATCATCATCATTCTCAATGCCAATTATTTATATTTTTTGCCTTTCCGTCATGATCATTATGAGCGGTTTTGTGTAGTAATTTCGTTTTCCGGTTTTAAACCACGCTGGAGATTATTCTATTTTTTGCCGTGATGTACTGACTGTAAGCAACTGTGTTACTGCAAGCTTGGATTTTATCTGTTCCACAATCCGTGCACTTATTCCACTCCACCTATTGTGGGCATGCTATATTCTTGTAGGAGGAGGAAGCAGCCCAAATGGGCACAATGTTGTAAGGAATATACATTTTCTTTGTAAACATTTTGATTGCAAAAGGAAAATGGCTCATAGGCGAATAAAAACGAAGATCATCAGCTTAAGCCTATGTTGCATGTCCCATTTAACAAGTAAAAGTTTGTTGTGTTAATAATATTAATAACAGCTATTATTTTAGCGTAACCAGAGGTTATATTAAATCCAAAACAAGAAAAACATGAAATGTGGACAGAAAACGGCAACGGCAAACAGTCTTGC
Source organism: Entomobrya cf. arborea Gr-Col-00668 (assembly GCA_034699025.1). Taxonomy (NCBI): domain Eukaryota; kingdom Metazoa; phylum Arthropoda; class Collembola; order Entomobryomorpha; family Entomobryidae; genus Entomobrya; species Entomobrya cf. arborea Gr-Col-00668. Next base: position 25,274 of record JAQIWN010000407.1, on the reverse strand, counting down.
GTTTGTGTATGTCCGTCCGTGACAAGAAGCAAGGGATTTATTACGAATTATTTTTATCTTCAATTTTACTGAAAGCGTTAAAGATTTTTTATTCATGAGAACAAAAAAATATTGTCCCCTGTAGCTTCACGCCTGAAAAAAAAAGCATTAATATTTGTGTAACTTTGTATTCACAAATATTCCTCAAACTTGAATGATCCGTTTAAATTGCCACATAAAAAATGATGCATTACAACAATTTTCAAGAGATGTAATAGATAAAAATATATGCATAATTATATTAAATATTAAAGTATGTGTACCAGGTTTGTTTGTACCTAAGTAAATTCAATGATGTAAAATTTGAGGCGACGAACATATTTAAGGATTGAAGATGTATTTAGAATTATATAAAACATCAACAATTAAATACAATATACAATTCCCTTTTTGCAATAAATCTACTATTCCTTAAAACAGCCAGCTACCTTGCCTTGTTTGCTTCAAAATATTTCATGACTGATACTGATAGCCCTTCTCTCCGCTTTGATAACATCAATCCATCCTGTTTTTATTCCAGCTTCTTAGGAAATTTTGTTTAAGTTATTTACTAAAAAGCGCCAGAAGAAATATTTTAAAGTCTTTTTGCTTGATTTGTTTCATGTTGCTTTGCTAGATTAAGCTGCGTGCAAAAAACCCTTATCTAAAACGCTATCCACCCTTTTTTACATTTTTGATATTATCACAACCATCTTTTCTTCTCTGTCTGAGCAACACAAGTTTAGTTGAGATATCCATGTCCGATTGTATTCAACAGAGAAGGCGGATGAAAACATTTTCGTGCGTTTCCACTTTATTTTCTGCATTATAAGTAGGCTCATCATCACCATCACCAGGAGATCAAAAAATCAAAAAACGTTCAAAGATAAAACATTGAAGTGAAATGATAGCCTGTCTTTTTACAGTCTTCTAATTTTGGTAAGATCCTCCGTCCGTCGTTTGTCCCTCTCTCATCCTTTTTTCATCTGTTGCTGATCCGATGATGATGATGATGCACACAACATCCTCTCCTGACAGGTTGAAGTTTTGAGCGTTTACCCGTGTATTTTACACAATTACATACATGTCATGCCATGCATGCCTTCAAAACAGATATACATAATAACATCAAACATTATAATATCCCTTAAAACCTTCCGAAACAAAAAAAATATATAAGGATTAAAAAATATATTTATTATGCTGGTATTATGGCATGGCATGGCGTGTCCAAAAGGTTTTCGATTACACGAACAACGAAAAAAAGTTATTATTGTTATTATCCTTATTATTACCAAATGGTATAATGCATAAATATTACATTTTTTTACGCCAATGATATCGGATCAGGAGGATCTTCATGATACTTTCAAAAAACAGGCATGTTAGGAGCATCTTCCTCTTTTTCCTGATATGTATGATGCTGAGGTTAAACGCATCATTGCTTTAATATATTCATATTTAAAAATATTCCTAAGGAAAAAACCTGATCTTCCCCTATATAATTCCTTTTACAAAGTAAAAGATTTGCAGCTGCCTATTTTTCTTTCGTATCAAAAAAATTTACATTGTTTTTGTATTACTTTGTGTGTGTGTGTGTGTCTTTTTTCTTGACTTGCACATAAATCGAGGCCGCCCTCAACAACACTACTGTTAACTGCAAAACACTTACGTAACATAACTTATTTCATGTCGTCGTAGGTAGTAACAATTTCGTGTAAGAATTTGTTTGTACTTTGTAAACTGGTGGTGGTAGTGGTGATGGTGAAGATGCTGCAAGCAAGTTACATTATTTTGAAATATACATTATCAAAGCTGTTCCTCTTCTCTATATTAATTATTCTCTCGATATTTGATAATCAGAAAACCAGCAGAAGAACAATCTTTCAAGACAAGTAGAAAATAGTCAAGAATGAGAAGAGGGAGAGAGAGAGAGAAAGAGCTTAAACAGCTCACCCGGTGCTTACTCCTCTTGTATGGAAATTACATCTTGTAACTTGAACAAGTGCAATTTCATGTTTTGTATCTTCATCTCCATCAACAACATTTTTTTGCAAAATCCAATGTTGCAAAAAAAGAATAATATGAATAGGAAAAAAGAAGAATGATTTTTAAAAGAGAGAAAAACGATTTTCAAAAATAAGATGTTGTTTGAAGGTTTTGCGCTCCTTTGCTAAAAAAAATATGCTTGCATACTTGGCTGCAGGCTGAGCAAGAGGGGATAATCGTTAAATTAAATGACCGTTTGCTTGCTGCTGCTGCCCATGCATAAGTAATTTGAAAGGTTTCTTGCTGTGAATCATCCGAGAAAAGGTGCGGCGATATATGGCATGGCATGCATGGATCAGGCCTGACCAAAAACCCGACCAAAGCCATCATCATCCACGTACATTTTCTTTTCTGTCCACGAAATATCTATGAAAATGTCATGCAGAAGACGAGTTGGTCTTTTTTCAGCTTGTTTGCGAAAAAAAACAAGAGAATTGTGCAAAAAGGTAGCGTAATAATAATATATTATAATGATGAGTGATTTTAAAATTTGCAAACTTGGAGTTGGAGTGTCCACCCTCACATTTTGCCATGTTGACCCCTACGCGCAAAAAAATATCCTCTCTCTCTCTCCTTTACTTCTCATCTGCCTGCCTTATTTCATTATTATCAATTCTCAACAAGTTATGCAATTACATTGTTGTTTAGCAGGTACAATGTACGTTACGTTACGATACACCTCACCTTTTACAATGCATCATTGAATAATCAAATGTTGTATATTTACAAAAAAACTGGTTTCTATTTTAGCTCGTGGATATTATTGCATATTGCAGCAGTAAAGTACAAAAAAATATAAACGTAAAGACCGAAGAAATAGATAACACGAAGACAATTTACAATGAAATGTTCCATCGGTCGGTCGGGTTGGATGGCGGAATACGGTAAGACAGGTTGAAAAGGTAGCAGCACCTTTTTTGCTGCGTGGTTTCAGTCTCCCTCTCTCTTTCGAGCAGGTGATAAGGAACGACATTCTTCCTTAATCAGAATTTTTTTTAAAGAGAGACAATACAAAAGAGGAAAAGCAAGATACCTACACGTTGAGTTACCTGCAAGTATACTAGTACCAGAAAACGAGGATGAAGATGATTATGATTATACCTGAAATTTAAAATGTAAAAAATGGACTCTGGTTCTGGTCACTGATGTTTTAACAATAAACGTCCATAAATGTACTGACTGACGCCCGGACTGGTAATACATGATTGCCTCATTCGTATGCCGGAACAGAATCTTTTATCTTTTTTCGAAAAAGTACATGACAAAGAGTAAAAAGTGGTTAACTTTTTTATTGCGTAAAAGTGCCCACGAGAGAAAAGAGAGAAACCATGTTTCAAAAAATAAAATTTATTGATACACTCAATTCCATACCGTTTTCCTCCTCTGGATTGCTTTTTCATGTATGATACAACAAAATATTATTTAATTATAATCATAATAATAATCGTTCGTTCTCCCAACTTTCACGATGATCTGCCATGCTTCTTGGTTGTCGCTCACGAAACATATTATTTTAAAGCTTTGTCATATAGCTGCCTGGAGCACAGACCAAGAATGAGATGAATCTTCAACGGAGGTCGTAATAAAAAATGTTTTAAAACTTTGTGACAGGTATTCAGGTGGGGTTAGCTAAGGTACAGGGAACAGGTATGTGTATACAATTACTAGCATGATCAGATCATATCCTAATCACGATGAGTAAGGAAAGGAAGGACGGGCGGATGTTTGCGAAAAAAACCAGTATGCTGAATAAGGTATAGTGGTAGGTAGGGTTAGCGTTTTAATACAGAGATTGTGTTCAAGTAAAAATATTATTGACCAGGTGTTATGTTGGTGTTACTGTCGTTTCAAGTGACGTAGGGCAAGACAGGTAGTGAGATAGGCTTTGAAAGAGACAATCAAAAAAGAATACCTGTAAGATAGAATGTAGAAGTTCTGATAAATTGCTTGGTTGATGCTAAATAAATTTGAACTGTAAGTCACATGCACATAATGAGTTTGGATTGGTTGATTCATGTACTCCACCAATCAAATTTCATCACGTGACTTAAAGTTCAAAACTTTGCACCAACCGAGTAATTTATCAGAGCTACTTCTATTCCATGCTTAATTCCCATATCAAAGCACACAGCTGCTGTTCTGTGCTTAAATGAAAAAGTTAAAGCAAAGGAGGATTTATGTAGCAGTAAAGCACTTTGACAGTTTTTGTTGATATGATTACTCAAGAGACAGTGACAGAATAAATTGATGTCAGCAACATAATCAAGTGTATCATCATGAAAATAGTGAAGATGAGCAAGTTGAGGTTTAGGCCTAGGGCGCTGGACACTAGAAAGAAGTTGCTTATCTATCGCGCAAATGAGATAGATGATACGGCGGACTGCTCCTTTATTAATATGGCAGTACCGCAGACGCCTACTGGAATGGAGAAGGAGGAGGAGTCAGAACACCATCTAGAACGAGCAATTTGTTCGGGAATAGTGATTCCAACTCCCGAGGTATACGATATAGAGGATTCGTCGTACAACAGTGATCTCTATCCTGCTGATATCAAGAATCCAAGGCAGCTCGTATATATGCATCCATTTTCAATGGAAGCAGACATTCCTGACTATGATATGGATTACGAAGACGAACTTTGGTTGAACTCCCAAGCTAGTCGGTTGGAATTGACAGCTGACAAGTTTGAGGAGATGATGGATCGTCTGGAAAAAGGCAGCGGTCAAACTATTGTTACTCTTCAAGAGGCCAAAGCTCTAATAAAGGAGGATGATGATCTCATCATTGTAGTTTATGATTACTGGCTTAAGAAAAGGCTTAAAACGCAACATCCCTTGATACCTCAAGTTCAGACTGAAGCGAGACTTGGTATCCCTAACTTTAATCCATACATTGCATTTAGAAAACGAAAAGAAAAGGTGTATACCAGGAAAAACCGAAGGAAAAATAAGAGTCCTTACGAAAAGATGCTAAAACTCAAGAGGGAGTTAACGAGAGCCCTTACTCGTTTAGAAATGGTGAAAAGGGGACAAAGGAGTACATGGGAAGTGTTACACCTATCTATGGAAGTGTTCGAAAAGAGGTATCAGGCTGGCGACTACCCCGGCCAAATGGTCTCCGAAGCCATACAGCAGCGTCCAGCGCGCATCGCATTCGGCCCTAATTTCCCACATAATTCATCGATTTGGATCCAAGAAGACCGACAGTACCAGAAGCGAAACCATAAAAGCGCTTCAACAGGAGGATCATCAGCTCCATCTGCTTCAGGAAGCTCAGAACAACTTCCTGGTTTTACTAGCCTTCAGGGGTTTCGGATAGATGTGAAAGCTGCAACATCAGAAGAAAAAACCTCACCTCCAGCTTCTCCATCTGAAGAAGATGAAGGGCCTTACGCTTTCCGGCGTAAGGCCGGCTGTATTTATCAGTCGCCTCGGGAAAACGCTTCGTGGCCCTGGTGTGAAGAGGATGAAAACATAATCGGAGATAAACGTTTTAGATTCTTTCCGACTTCTTTGCCAAGTCAAAATGGGTACAAGTTTGTTGGATTCTCTAGAAAACGCGTAGGTAGAGGAGGCCGTGTTTTGTTGGACCGGATTGATTGTCGTGGTGGCTTTGAGAAGTGGCGCTCAGTGGTCAGTGAAAGCATGAAGTCATTTGGCCCGAAAGGAAGTAGCGCTATTAAATCTTATCCACGTAGTTCGCAACAAGTCAACACTGAAGTAAACGTTGACGTGCCCACCTATACATCTCCATATTCCCCTATTGTCGCGCATCCACTATCTCCCCAACTAGGCTGTCTACATTATCGTCCTAAAACACCAGAAATCATGTCGGATATTCAGTTTGACAGTTTACCTCAAACTACATCGCTTGAGTCATCTTCTTCAGACGATCAAGAGGAAATTAGTGTGCCAACAGGCAAAAATTCATTTATTGGTGTAGTTATGGCAGGAGGAGATCAACCGTTCGTTTTTAATGCGCATGGTCTTCAGCCAGATCCACCTTTCAATGGTGATCCATTACCAATGCGTAAAGATTGTACAAGGGAGTCACTACTTCCGAATGAGCCTATTATGGATGCAGTGACCTCATCATATGCATGTGAAATGTGAATTATTAGATATCTAATCTAACATCCTATGAATATTACCTTAAATAAATATTGAACTTTTATAACCAAAAATGATTACTCCACAAATGTAAGTCCGTTAATTAAGTACGTATTATTACATTATAAAACAAAAACGTCGAAATAATGATAAGATAAATTAAAGTAGTGTAGGAGTTACTCACTATGAAATCGGTCTTTAAAAAACTGAGTGCATTGTTTAAATAATTGCATTACCAATAGTAGACAGGTAAACTTGTAGAACGAAGTGCCAATGTGAAATTACAATACAATGGGGAAAGCTATGACTTTACTGGACATTAAATATCTTCAGATTAAATAATTTATTATTTTTGTTTAGCTTTTCGGATGCATAAATTATGAAAATTAGTTTCTTCAATTTTTCAACGATACGTTTTCAGCAGAATCTGCGTCTGATGTATCTGCCAAAGTATCAGTAAACTGGCTATAAATATACAGAGAAAGGTGACCCACCCAAGAGGCCATTAAACAAATTCCTGATTATTTTCACTAGTTGCAAGCTACATATGCATAATAGTGATAACGTAACTCGTATCATGTTAGCAAAAAGTATTCTGAAAATATAAAAAAGGAAGAAGTAATGGCGAAATGGGATGGAATAATAGCAATAAATAGTCCACACACTTGATTAAGTAGCATGTTAAGCCAAAATATAACCAAAAAAACTCTTAAAACCCTAACGATCAGTACTGTTTGTGTAGATGATGACGTTGCTGGTTATAATAAAAATACTAGGAAGAATAAAAATGGTTTCAAACCGAAATATGAACTGAGTATAATAATGTAATATGTTATTATTTATCTCGACCTGAGCTACACACAGAAAGTATTCCCTTTTTTAGAATGCTGACTGCTGCCGCATGCGTGGGCGTTTATAGTTTTTCACAACAAAAAGAAACGATAAAAAAAGCCATGCAACAAGAGGAGTAATTCTATTCTGCTGGTGGCATTAGCGACGGCACAAAGCAAAAGAAAATAGTACTTCATACCTGTTTTAATATAACTTTCAGTATCGGTCATTTCAACAGTAGTAATTTCAACGACAGGTAAAAAAGGTATGTGTGTATATGTCCATATGCAAAATATGCCAAAAAAAAATCATCTCCCAGGTCAAAAAGCGAAATAATTCGTTGACCTTTCACGTTTTTTTGAGGAAAAGTGAGCGACACTGCCTGTTTGGACCGAACAAGGTTTTATTCCTGTTGCTTCCTGTCATATTTCCTTTAGTTTGTTTAATGTTTGTCACATTCTATTTTTGTTACCCATTTCCCAGGATAGCGGAAGAATAAAATCCAATAATAGATGATGGTGACAGTGATAAGCACGAACATTTTGCCCGAATTTAATTCAGCATCTATCCATTCAAATTCAATTCAAGGTATTCACCTTTTTCAAAGTAGTCCAGGAAGCTTGTTAGCTGTTGATTGTTGGCTCTATATTTAACTGCATTTTATATTTCAATAATATATGCTTCTTGAAATACTTTACTTTTACGACAGCGGACGTAAGACGTCAAACTGAGAAATAAGCAGTAAAATACTTTGATCAAAATTTGCCATTTTGCAAAACAGATTTTTCGCATTTTTTTTTTCTTCCTCGGTCAACATGTTCCTTGTTTTGTGTCTTTTTGCACAGCATGAACAAAAAAAAGGAAAAAAAATCTATGCAAAAATTTTTGATTTCAAGAAGACAAAATAACTTTAGGCTTTAAAACAAACTTTAGGTTAACCCGTTGGTTAACTCTTTTCAAAATGATTCCTGCTGTTGCTCTTTTATTCCATTGTACTTATGTAAGTTTGTATAAATTTATTTGGTAATACTGCCGCTGCGTTGCTGTCTTACAACTGATCTTATATAGTTTCAGGGGTGTCATCGTCATCATCATCTTCTTCACCACCGCCACCGAATCATCAGAGGACCGGTTTGATGATGTTCACTTCTTTTCTACATATTATGCCATGTTTTGAATCTTTTGTTTCTAGGAATGACATGACATGGCATGGACTATTGCGTAGGTTGCTAATAGACTCATGGCTCACCTTTCTCAGCACACACATTGTTGTGTGTGTGAGTTACGTTGTTTTTGCACAACACTACAATAACTCTGTACAATATCACCACACACTTCCAATATTATTATTATAATTCCATTGCTATTATTCATTGTTTCCTCAGGGATGAATCAGGAGGAGTAGGAGAGAGAGAAAAAAAAATATAATATAATGGTTTCAGTTAAATCTGCCCATTTGCACTTTTCATTCAAAAAGGGCAGGTAACATACACATTACATTGTTATAATCTTATTCATAGCCTATAAGTAAAAAAATAACAATTTTTTCTTCATCTTCTTTTCTAATACCTTAAATTTTTTTGCATGTTTAACTTGTATATTTTTTGGACTAAATAATAATAATTCAATACTACATGCTATTATGTTTCATTCTATTTTTCCTTGTAACTCTGGCTCTCTGACTATAGTATATTTATATAAGTGGGTATTTTTTAATCTTGCTGACGGCTTCTCGAACATCATCATCGGTATTAAGAAAAAAACACAAGACAAAAAGCTAAACAATATCCGGAACAAAGAAAAGGAGTTTCTTGGGGTAACTTCATAATTTAGAAAGCATGACAGGATGAATGCTTTTTCTTTTTTGGACGTATGCATGTCTGCCTGCATGTATTACGTGTTTTGATATATGCACAACTGGTAAAAGTCAAAACTGGGATGATGTCATATTATTACCTATCCACGGGTTCGACCGCAGCCAGCAGCTGCCTAGCCTGGCCTGCCGGCCTGTACTTCTTACGCAATATATTCATACTTACATACTTTGTTGGCAAACTCAACATTTTGCAATTGTGAAGCAGCAGCAAAAGTTGTTTTACCGTTTGTTTGAAATATGGTCAACAGCAAAAACTGTTGAGAGTTCCCGTATTTTTTTCAACCAAATTTTTGCACATTTTAATACTGTGACCGGACCGTGATGGGATGATCATGATGATGACGATGGTGATGGCATGGCAATAAGGTGTAGTACCTAAAAAATCGACCACCACCGGTTCAAAATCCACTAACTTCACTAAAAATATGTATCTCCCTTCGGCTTGTTGTAGGAAGAAAATCGTGTCTTCCAAAATAAAAAAGGGTTTGGCTGTCAATTTTTCGTTGTTGCTGCTGCTTATGCTCCGTGTGAGAGGAGGTAAAGATTAGACTAAAGCTTTGTATTTAGAAGAAAAAAAAGTGAGAGATTATCCAATTTTTTATGTTTAAAAAAAATCATCGCATCGGCTTTGTTGTATATTAAAATCAAATACAAATTACATTATGTGAAGATGAGAACATAACTTATGTAATGAAATGTTGCGTAGGTATGTACTTTTTGCTGATATGATAATGATTAACTGTCCATAGAAAAGGTACAAGAGGAGAGAGGAGGGAACATGACTTGAAATCAAGAATTATGTGTTTGAAAGAAAATTAAATAAAGGGGAAGGTGGCTAAAGGGCAGTTTGTTGAACGAATATCTGCCGCAGCAGCAGAAGTTCTCAGTTCAGAGCAGTTGCGAAAAAAAATACAAATTTTCCTGATAATCTTGTCGTGTCGTCGTATATATTTGGTTGGAAGGCAGGGCATTTTATCATCATACATTGTAAATTGTAAATGAACCAAGGCATTTTTTAGTTTGTGCCTGCATTGCATTGCATGCGAGCGAGCCTACCTGCCTGTTTTTTATGTTAAAATTCCCTGCCGTGATTTTCTGATTTCCGATTTATCCTCAGACAACTTGCCTTTCATTGTGTCTTTGAAGAGTTGAAGAGTTGTCTACAAAGTAAAAATTGTATTTTACGAGGACGATGATAATGAAACGTTGAAAAGTTGCCATCAGTTAAATATTTATGTACAGTTCAAATGTTCGTCAGTCAGGTCATGGTGGTTTTGGTATGGCGTGTGGAATGAATTATAATCATGAATTATAATGTAAGAAGAGAGAAAAGGAGAGAGGGCAGTTACATGAGAGCGAGAGCAACTACTCATTCAACCATTTTAAAGATTATGGAAGAAGGAAAGAATGAACAAAGTGACAATGAACCGATAATACCGAAAATGGAATCGAGCTAAAAACTGGTACGCATACTTAACAAAAACCGACAGAGCCCGTCCTCATCGTCGTGGTCGCGTTGTGCGGACGTATGTAAAAATTGTGTAATGCACACCCTAAAAAAGTTTATTATTCGGCAGACAGCAAGCAGGAGCCAGTATATATGGTATTTATGGTAGTCAGTGGTTTGCTTCAATTGGTATCATGCAAATTGCCCTTTTATTCTTCGCCTACATCTTTTTTCCTAAATAAAATATAATCATAGGAATCACCGGACTTACAGTTTCCTTTGTCGTGAAGGTGGTGATGGTGAGGTGATAGCGATAAGTCTAGTTTTTTAAGTTTTTTTTTGCAAATGGTCAAGTGGGATTTCGCCAACATTCATTCAGACGTTAAATATTACAGCTTACAATTGATATAGATACAAAAAAGACAAAAGGCGGGTCAACGACCAAAAAGTCATTTATTTTTGCTCTTCCCTGGAAAATGCTAACAAATGAGAATTCCAAATTGTATCACTGATTCAATAAGTTTTGTTTAGGTAAAAGCTCATTTGCACAAAAAATAAATTTTGCTTTTTGAATTGAATTTTTTTTTTTCATTTGAAAAGAATTAAAATTAATAAGATGCTGGTTGCTGGTAACATAATTCCTAATTAATATGATTGAGACAACCTTTGGTATGTCTTCAGTTACAAATATCAATTATATATTGACGATCATTCAAAATGACGCACAACCTGTTTTACATAATTACGTAATCAAACATTTCCTAAGTATTACCAAAAATAAAATTAAGTTTTACATGCATGGTTATTATTCACAGAACCGTCTACACCACCGTCAAAATTCTTACCTAACTTACGTGTACGTTAGTTATGCACAGGGCACAGGTAAAAAAAATATACAGAGCAACAACGGATGCTCACCTCTTTTCATTTTCATATTTCATGTATTTTACGTCTTTCTTCCCTTCCTTTTTCTTCCTTAACAGCCTATCCGGAAGTGTGTATCGATCTTAAAGAAATTAGACCGGATGCTGTCGTTCACGTTATACCTTTTTACCACTGTGTAATATAACGAATTGTAACTACAAAAAACATGCACAAAAGTCTAAAAATATAGCAGCAGGCGTAGCCCACACTTTATACTTCTTCATGTCATTATTATTAGGGGATGTATGAAAAATTTAATTTGCGTCGCTTTATGCAAGTCTGTTAGTGACACGTCATTTGGCATATGGTACCCATGCTTTTTAAGCACTGGCAATTCTTTTGAAAAATATATAAGTATCAAAATGACTGATACTTGTCGAGCCCTATAACTTTTATTTCAGAACTTTTCAGCATCGAATAACTTTACACTAAAAAATTCCGTCCGTACCTGAGACCGGGAATGATAGACCAAACAATGGTTTTCCGTTTGTTTTAATTTAGTTTTTTTTAAACGCAGCCCTTTACTACAGCATTATTTTTAGCCTTGTTACTACTTGGAACCTAGCACACGCCATTTCTCATTTTCTCCGTTTTTCATTATTTTGTGTCAGTCAACAGAATTTTGAATCGTTGGGCTAATGTGGGCTTGATTTCCTCTTCACTTCATTCATGCTGGACATGACTGGACATTATGGAGGAAACGCTGCCAGCAAGCTACACCAAGATGTCATTATACTTCTTGCACCATGTGTGTCTCTAGTAGCCGTAAGGACAAAGCCAGCATGCTTCAACTCTGGAATATAACATAGCACGTTAGCAATAAAATTATAAAGTTAACATTGACTATTTACCCAAATTTTGAGTTTTACTCAGGCCGATAAACCGTGTAACATATAATACTATACAGTTTACTTTACGTTTGCTTTCAAAGATGCAATTAAGAATGAAACGAGCTCCTCAAATTCACGAAAAAGGAGTAGTAATAAAGCTAATAAATGAGTGTTTCTTCTCTACCTAAGGTCTAAGGCTACTTATTTGAAAGAGAGGCCCTTTAATAGTCTTGCATGCCCATATACATATTATGACCACCATGTATTTTGCAAAAAAGTAGAAAAAGTACTCCATTTATTTTTGGCCCTTCCGGTCATTGTTTAAAAATAGAAGTATACATAAGTGTATATTTATAAATTGATTGGTATTTTGCATGTCACTTTGATGTATTTATTTGGAGTTCATGAAACTCGCCAAAAAATTACAAACTGGTGAATAGGTTGTTTCATTTTTATAGCTCAGGTAACGGTAAAAGAGGAAATATTGGGAAGTTATGGATTTTCATTTTAAACAATAATTTAACATTGTATTGGGTTTCAAGTTGCAGTATATTTTAATCTGATGTATTTTCCAAGAGCTTTTGATTTTCTGCTTTCATTTTTTACTGGTCTTGATCGACATTTAATATGCCAACTTCGCTTGTTACATCGTTACATAAACAGCCTTCAAAGATACAGACGTTGATTGCAAAACCTATTACCTAAATTCACATTTTCATCCCATCAAATATCGTTGGCAACAAGAACTGTCGCGTCGCGTCGTGTAACAAGTTCTTTTTAATTGTTTCATTTTTACAAAAAATTGCTGTATCGGGTACAATTTAGTTGATTACGCTGCATCAAAGTATGTTAACAGGCCTCACTTTAAATGCATGGAAAGATTGATGATTTATTTCAGTCAACATTCATTTTCATGAAAATAGGAGCAAATCTTCTCAATTTAGTGCTTTTCTGGAAAAATATAAAGTAAAACTGAGAACTACGAACAATTTGATTAGGATCATAACATAACGCTTTGTTTTGTGGGGAAAATGTTTTTCGTATACATTATCATTTGACAAAATTTTAAAGAATATTTGTGCTTATCTACGTACCTACATATGTGATGTCTACTAGGTATGTAGTTATACGAAGAAATTTGGTAGCTATGAAATGGAATTGTAATGGCATAAAGCATACAAGAATACAGGTATGCATTTTTTATTTTCAGCGTATGGCTTTATCGTGCAATTTATGTATGCACGTACTCTGCGCGTAGGAGGAGAAGCCAACTCACTTCCCTTCATTTTCCTTGAGCGACCGGAAATTCCTTGAGCAGCGAACCGAGAAGTTTTGGTTTTTGTCCCTAGTCTTCTTTTTACCATTTTTACTTCTCCTTTGCTTTTCTTCATTGTAATGTAATAGTTACTAAGGTAGTATATTTTGACATGCTTACTATATTGAAGTAATTCTATGCAGCTCAGTAGCTCCACTTTAGACCACTTTTTGTTCGACAGGAAAGTTAGGAAAATTTTGTTAGGTATATTTGATCAACGTTAAATGCTTGACCGAAGGAAAATTGTTTCATACCGAAAATTGAACCAATGACGAAGAAATTGTTTATGAAATTCACGTGAGTTTTTAGAGTATTTAGCCCTCATGATTTTTTTGTTGGTGATGAATTTGATGTGGTGCTCAATTTTATGAGTCATACTTTGTAAACAATATAAATCATGAAAATTCAAATGAGTGTGTCTTTAAAAAAAATTATTGCGCATGTGAAATATAAGTAATAAAATGCCCGAAGTATAATTTGTAGCAGATAATGAAAAAAAGAATCACATGCAAATGAATGGAGTAATGGTTCAGATCAAGATATAATTAAAAGTTTGTTTTAGAACACAACGTTGCACGGTTTTATTCGTCGGAACCGAACCGAGAGAGTCTTTTGTTTTGCTCGAATTATCATAACATTAATAATAATGATAATAAACAAAAACGAGTATTTGAAATTTATAATTACTACATACTACTAACTAGGTGCTCTACAAACTAATAAAGGTTTTTCTCAACAGGTTCAAAATACGTACAGGTAATGTGGGTATTGTAAATACTTGCAAGTAAGATACTGTGTAAATAGAACATGTTATATACCTGAGTACAATTATCAACGGATAACACAAAATCATAATCAATTACAGTAATCATAGTAAAAATATATTTATCACAAACGTTGTCATTTAGTAACATAGGTAACCTCGAAACAATTGACAGAGTTTACGTCACATACAAATTAAATGCCATACAATATTAAATATATTTTATTATTTCAGAGCTGAATGAACACAACATTACTACTACAAATAATAATGAGACTGGTGGGAATAGTATAATACATATATATGTACACGCTAGCTTTAGAAAATGTAATACACAAGTTTAGCTTAAATGGCAGAACTAATATAATAAAAATACTGTTATAATGAAACTAGAGTAATTTTAAAACTGAGATTCCAGACAGGCGAACATTAACATACTACTTGCAATTTAACAATTCATCAACACTACAAATCAAATAATCTTTTTGGTATTTTTTTCATTCGCTTTTGTCATTGCCACCACTTAATCGTGTGCGTTTTCGACATGTCATTTCCTTGATGTAATTGTAACTGTCAGGATCTTGCCACATTTTGTATGAATACAACAGTAACACCACTAGATACAACATTCGATCCAACCTACGAAATCAAAGAAATTATATAATCACAGTTAGCTATTTATATTGCATTCAACATTACATATTTAAAGGTAAATATTTTTATACGACTCACGTCATAACCCTGCAAACCAAAATCAGTACTGCAAATGGAATAAATCCCAAATGCCGCTGTTTCTTTAACATCGCCTTAAACTCTTCAGACTTTACGGAATTTGCATTGTTAGCGAACACAACCTGCTAAAGCAAAAATAATTTGCTGTAAAACCCTGATCATTTGAAACTAAGGCTTATTTCACTTTTAAAACAAACTAAAAATTAATCGTGTGTTACCTACCTGGTTTAGCCCAACCAATTCAGGCATATCTTGCATTAGCGTTGTTCCATACAGTGATAACCACGCAATTAAGTGCACCATGTTGCAAATTGGTTGAACAATGGGTAGCTTCCAAACATAAATAGGAACAACGACCCAATTTGCAGTCATAATCTATGTACAAATCATACATTCAAATCAATTACAACTTAGCACAAGCGGCAGAACCATTGATATGATTGTTATAAGTATTTCAACTATAATTTCATTTTTAAATGTCAACTTACATGCAGAACTGCCGCAGTAGCTAATGTATAAAGCGACCCATTAATTTTCCACTCGATAAAAAGCTTTCGGTGAATGAAAGTTCCTGAGAGATTCCTTTCAGCCAATAGGGAATGTTGACCCACGAATACAACGAAGAGCATAATGTTCCAAGATAAGCTTATAAGGACATCTTTTGGTACTGGTTTACATTCGGGAAGACATTGAATCCAGTCTGTAAAAATTAACACATTTTGATTAAAGTAATGCTTCAATATTAAAACTCATTATGTTCTGCTTTAAGTTTAATTTTTTAAAGTTTAGAGCACACACCTATTAAAGCCACCGGTGTGCCTCCACTTGCATCTCCCCAATCTCTGAGAAACCATAGTGCTTGTTCAAGTATTACATAAAATAAAGATGTGTAACATCCAAGAACAAAAAGCAATTTAGAAACTTTAGAAGCACAGTCTTTAATTCGAGGTGTTAAGGGCGTGGACAGTTCATCCGCCGGCTTTTCCTCCGTCACCACCCCACACATTATTTTTCCTCTGTTACTAGCGTATTTAAAGTAATTTTAACCAACTATTTTTTTAAATGTAAACTAAAAGAAACTTTCACATTTTACAACCGCTCAATTCGCCTTGACAACAATACAAGCAGTAGTTTCCCGTTTTTCCCTTGCTACCTTTCCCACACACCATAATAGATTTTATTACAGAATTAGTCCTGACTCAGAAGTAACATTACGCAAATTCTTTGTTTACTTCACTAATTAGTTATCAAGTGTTAATCATGTTACAAAGCTCTCTGACTGATGCTCTCCTCTGTTGCAGCAATTGCATTGTTGGTTGCTGAAAAAGAAACCCTATTGTTTGTTTTTGTTTCTTGGAAAACACTTTGAATTTTCCCACTGTTTTTACATCGCCCCGATTATCAGATCACTTCATAACCGTTCCAAGCTTGGAAACATTCATACACGACTTTTAACAAAATGAGTAGTTTAAGAATTTATAAATCAAGATAGTTTGCAGTATGAAAATAGCAATAATTTAACAAAAAACTCAGTTTACAAAATACATGAAAGGTACAATATTTATTTATCCTCAATACTTAATATATGAATGGCCCCTTATGTACCCTTTTACTTCTAAATACAACAATGCATGTATCAACATCATCACTGCAGAGAGGGTAGACTACTTGGAGTCTGCTGCTGGGCTTGGAGTTAGATTAGTCAGACAAGTAAAAAACCGAACTGTCTTTTTGTCTGAATTAAAAATGAGATCTCCAATTCCCATCATCATCATCACCACATCATCCAACAGCCAAAAACTCCAACTCCAGGACAACCGTAGCGTCGTAATGTATCGTGCAACTACGGCACTCCGTAGTCCAGACGACCCGACTTCCTTTTCTCTACCCAAACTACCCACTCATCTTTTTGTGCAGCAGCATCATCATCATTTTATACCTTTCTCCAACTTTCCTTCAGTCGTAAGGAAGGTAGAGATACGCTACGCAACTTGGATATTTTTTTTTTAGAAATCTAAATAACCTGACATCTTCGTTTTAAAATAAATATAATATTGTCAATTTTAGAAAGTGACATTAGTAAACAACCATGGACTCTGGTAATCCAGGTAAAATTGTTAAACGGAAATTTTGTAGCTGAAAATGTGAAAAAATTAAGGACCAATTGCTTTATTTTTGATTTTTAAGGTTATTCCCAAATGGATGACAATGGTCAAGGTGCAAGAAGACGATATGTGGAGGGAGCCCCGGGTTCTGACAATGATCCAGGGTAAAAATTTAAAGTTTCATTGAAAAATTAATATTGGTTTTTTAAGAAAATGAGATGTTTTAATTTTGTATTTGTTGCAGAGTGTACGATGAGCTGGAGCGACTTCGAGGCATTGTGGACGTTATGGAAGGGGGCAAAAAAGGATGTCTCAAACTGGGTCTCAACAACTCCGCGATGTCAACAATCTTTGGTTTAGTTTTCATCGTTATCGTCACCGTGACCATTTACGCGTTTACTAATTTGTACAGGGCACTCTCCAAGAGATTCTTTCCTCCCGATGTTTAAATTACTTGAATTTGAAAAAAGGAAGAAAATGAAAAATTCCAATTTGTAGAGATTAGTTCAACTTGATTCTAATTAAGTTGCTTCATTGTAATTAACATTGTTGGTTCTTCCGTCAACTGCACAATATCCATATTTTAAAGTATTATTATTTTAACACTATCGTATTTCAAATGTGCCAAAAAGATTCCTACTGTGAACTACCAGACCAGGTGGAGGACCAACAATATTTTCAGTTTATCTCACAACAAAAATCTTGGCGTGCTTTTGATCATAGATGATAATATAATATGTGTGCTGGTATACATTCCAAATTCAAACTTACTTAAAAAGTAAAGTGTGAAAATAGGGGATTTTTTAAAGAAAAAAATGAAATGTTTGTACATTTTTACTTAGAGAAGAAAAAAATACTAATCAAATCAGACTTTTTATCCTTTTTGGAAAAATACTGTAATACAAAAATTTTGGTATGAGATTTTTGACATTTTGTACAATCAACAGAATAACAATTTGTGCTAAATATTTTGTGGTTAGTTCTTCAGAAAGTGATAGAATTTTGGGAGAACGTTTTGATGTAATCAATCAATTTATTGTCTGACTGTTAAAACAATATGTGTGTGTTTTTGTATACTTATTGTAAAAAAATGCTTTTCAAATTAAGATTATCGATCCTGAATAATAAAAGTGCTTAGATGAATCAAAGTATTTGCTTTTCTGTCTGAAATTTATTCAATTATTTGATTAAAAAAATACCGTCTTGTCTATTTTCATCCGTTTCTATTTTCAGCCTATTGATATGTTAAAACTTTTTTTAAGCTTCAATCATAAATAAATCTTACCCACACATTCATTGCACCAAATAAAGAATAAGTTTTCTATAAAAAAGAAGATATTTTTGTAGCGATTCCCCCTGTAATCCTAATCCTAATCAAAACAAACAGC
Source organism: Entomobrya cf. arborea Gr-Col-00668 (assembly GCA_034699025.1). Classification (NCBI taxonomy): domain Eukaryota; kingdom Metazoa; phylum Arthropoda; class Collembola; order Entomobryomorpha; family Entomobryidae; genus Entomobrya; species Entomobrya cf. arborea Gr-Col-00668. The sequence continues at coordinate 6,887 of JAQIWN010000407.1, read as the reverse complement.
CTACTACTTCTGAACTTGTAGACGTCACGCTAAGAAGAAAGCTTTTACACATTTAACAAAGTAGCGAACAAAGAGGAACAAGATTGATAAAAATCTACAATCTAAGTTCATGTTCAAATTAAAAAGAATACTTCAACTTTTATCTGAATTCTGACATGAGATGAGTTGCAGATCCACTTCATAATACAAATTCAAACCATTGTTGGGGTTTGGGGTGGTATGAACTTGCAATTTGCGAAACACATAATGCAATTTATTATTTTCATGCGATAAATACAGAATCATAATTTTCAAAATTAACGAATTTTCATCAATTAAAAAATAGGTTCTCGACTCGAGGTCATAATGCGGCTACAAAATGCATAGACAAACATACTGACAAGACATCAACATAATCTTTCAGCTTCATAACACAATAGACGGCAAGGCGCTGCTGCTCCGATCCGATCTGGCTAAAAAACTCATAAAAAATTCATAAGTCACCCACAGTTCGCCCATAAGACCCAACTCAACATCATAATCACCATCTTCAATCCTCCTCCTCACCATCGCAACACTTCCAACAATATAATCTCGGCCTATCGGTTTGGCCTGTCTGTCTATTATCCAGAGTCTGTCCATGTCCATGGCCGTTCCGTACATTCTAAATCCGAAACCTATTATTACCCCAATCCCCACACAAAAGCATTGCACTTGAAATCAACACTCTCTCTCATATCATCTTACCTAACACTCACTCAGTAAAGTTTACAGTAGAAAATATCAAATCAAAAGTGCTTTTTCACTTCAGTTCATTCACAGCCCCTTCTTCTTCTCTCTTCTAATAATCCAGTTTACTTTATACACAACATATAAAATCTCCGGCGGATTGTATCCATCCGAATTTTCGTCGTTTTTACCCTGCCTTCTTCTTTTTACATTGCATCTAAAGCACTCAACCTCAACTCACTCCACTCCAAATGCAGTCCAATTCACAAACAAGCTATGTTGTATGTATATATGAAAGTCAAAGTTTCACAACTTAACTCACAAGAGTACAAACTTTTCTTTCTTCATTTTCATCATGTAAACGTAAACCGAAAGGGGTGGAGTCACTGCCGAGAGATCCAAAGAGTAAGATAACCATGTTATAAACAAGCCTACAAACATTGTATTCACTCTTAACATTACAAAAAAAACATTTTTGAGAAAAGAGTTGCCTTGCCTGCCGAGTGCCGATGATCATGATGATGATGATGATGACCATGAACAAAATATCAAAAGAATGGATTTGTATTTGTAGCAGAACAATGCAAAGTGCAGCAGTAGTAACAGCAACAAAAGCACAACAAATATACAAAAGCTCTGTATAGCCAAAGAGTGCAGTGTCAAGTCAAAATAGCAAATAGTGATAGTCAAAAAGAAAGCAAGACTACATCACATCATCTACCAAAAAAAAATCTACAAAAAAAATATTCTTACATCACATCCTGTGCCATACGAACGAGAGGACCGACGATCTATTTCACATTGCATTGTAATCCTGTCCTGTCTATACACTTTGTATAAAAAAAACAAAATTGGTTTAACCTTCATCATAAATTCATGTCCGAAGAAAACAAAATCAAATCATCTTTTTTTTCTGCTTCTTCATCTCTCCCGACCGACTTGACTCTCAACTCGTTTTCGTCTCTCTCTGTGTTTCGGCTACACACAAACACGATCTAGCAAACCAGCAGCAGTTCAAGCAGTTGTTTTCATAATAATAATTTTTTTTCAATCTGAAACTCTTTACTCTCTTGACTATCTGAAAATTCTGACATCGACAACGTCACGTCACGTCAACTCTTTTTTTTACATGCTGCATTTGTTGTTGTTGCTCATTCTGGAGTATTGACAGTTTTGCACGCAAAAATTACTACGCTTTTTAAGTTGTGGTTGTGAATGCGAATCATAACTTGTGATGATGATGAGAGTGTAACTTTATTTTTATGCAAATGGTCATTTTGTACAATAAGTGCGGTTTTTTTCTGTGGCTACTACTGAGTCTTGGAGATTGAGTCATTTTTATAATTAAACTGTCATCATCATCAGCGGCATGCATGAATGAATGAGTTCAGTGCAGTTTGTATATTATTATCAATTATGAGCCAGTAGTGAAGTGCACAGAGTATGATTCTAGGAATCTCAAACGTTGAATTATTATAATCTTTATATGATAATTTTGCTAAATTAACTTTATAATCATAAGCTCTGTGTTTTACAATGCAATCTCAAATGCGTCATATTAGTCTAGTTGATTTTACGTGTTCATCTTTGTAAAAGATTAGGTGTGATGGTGTGTTGAAATCATTGTCATGCTGGAACTGTTTATGATACGTGTATTGTAAACAGTTAAAATTACAAAAAAGAATAAAATACGTAAACAATTAAAAACACTGCCAAAAATTGTTTTGTATTGGGACTGCATGTGTTGGATATTTAACTGGATTTACGGCTACGGATACATCTGTAAAAACTTTTAGTCAGGAAATATATATGTAAGTTTGATTGATTGTAAATTATATTAAACATGATTAGCCTTGATTTAATATTAGCCTTCATAATCATAAAACAATGGTTTAATTTCTTTTATAGAAAACCCTGAAGGATTTATGATGAGGCGCTTCAAGGCCTCCAAGTACAAAAATGCAGCTCCCAAGTTGAAGAAGCATGAGTCATGGGTCAGAGATGTTGTTATTGGGTCATACAACTGCTCTGGAAGTTTTATAAAAGCATCAGCTGCTTTTGTGGCGTTTAATGTTCAAGCCACAGGTACTAAGTTAATTGGCATTTAAGAAAAAATTATCATACTCTTGGTCTCCATAGTGAGTGTACTAAAAAATCGCATTTTAATTGTTCATAGGATGTCAACTGGGAATTGTGCCATTGGATGCTGAAGGTGTCTCGGGAACAACTCTTCCGGTACTCAACGCCCACAGTGATTTGGTGACAGACTTTGAATTTTCCCCATTCGAGGATGGATTACTTGCCACAGGGTCGGCAGATTCGACCGTTAAGATTTGGTCATTCAACAACAGTGTCAACGACTTTTCCATGCTTAACCCAGAACTGGTTATGAGTTCCAAGCATCGCAGGGTGGAAACAGTTTCCTTCAGTCCGACTGCAGAGTATCTTTTGAGCTTCTCCGCTCAGAATACAATTCAGTTTTGGGATATTCTTTATGGAAAGGAGCTGCTACACGGTAATTATTTTGAGTGACACAGAAAATGAATTTGTTGATTGAATAAAAAGTGTGCAATTATTAAAAATTTTAAATTTTACTGTAGACACCGAGTTACATGGAGACACTATCATGTCCATGTCATGGTGCAGATCCGGATCTCTTTTAGCTACATGTGCAAAAGATAAACAAGTCAGAATTGTTGATCCAAGAGCAAATGTTGTAACATCGTCTGCTCCAGGTCATGATAATGGAAAGGATTCTAGAGTCGTTTGGCTTGGAGACTCCAATTTCATTATTACCAGTGGATTTGATTCGGTAAATTGATTTTCGGATATTATGGAACTCACTTAAGAATGCATTTGAGAATATTTTCAGAAGTATGCATGGTGGATAATGGAAACCAATATCATTGTTAATGTAATTGGGTATTATATTTTATTTCAGAGTCGCATGAGACAGTTATTTGTTTGGGATACACGTGTTTTTGAAAAACCATTGAAGACTTTGAGCTTTGGTAGTTCCACCGGTATATTAATGCCATTACATGATCCGGATACGAACATGATTTTCCTTGCTGCCCGTGGCGATTCTTCAATTGGCTACTACGAGTTTTCCGAGTCCGATGATTTTCTTATCGAAGGTTATCGCTACAACGGGGATCAAACCAAAGGTGCATGTTTGCTCCCCAAACGTGCGTTGAAAGTGATGGACACTGAAGTCAACAGAATACTCCAGTTAACTGCCAATTCCGTTGTACCAATACCATTCCATGTTCCCCGAAAGTCGTACGTTGACTTCCATCAAGATTTGTATCCTGACACATACGGCACCAACACAACTGGCAGTGCTTCTGTATGGATGGATGGGTTTACTGGAACAGTAGGGAAAATTTCATTGAATCCAAGTAGCGTGAATGGATCATCTTTGAGAGTGTTTAAGGAGTCTCTGGCAGAAAGAAAGCAGAAGGAGGAGCAAAAGATTTCAAAATTACATGAAATACCGGAATCTGACAAATACAAGAAATCTGTTCCGGAACCAAGACCACGGAAGAAATCAATATCCTCAGGGTCTTCATCTTCAGATGAAGTGGGAGATAATCCACCAAGTGGAAAGTTTTTCCCTGTTCCGAAGCCACGTGTGTCTAGTGTACGTCTAATCAGTGCATTGCATAATTATACGATTGATTAGGTATTGCCTGACTAATAGTGATCATTAAATAAAATATTTACTATTTTTAGAATGCTGCGACTTCCGTACTACGAACGCCCAGCTCCTTCATTTCATCCAGGATGGCCGCTGATTTTACTCAGAGAAACAGTGTGCCCAAGGATATAGAAGCAGGTCTGCAACAGTCCGTGGGCACGGGATCCGGAGACGCAACCAGTGTTACAGAGAAGCGGAATGGTACAAACGATAACGACAATGAAAACGACTCATACAGCAACAACAATGACCATGGACCTCAATCCTTAGTTGAGTCAAATGATAACGATGAGATCTCCTCTAGCAAAGATCCGTCATCATTAAATGGAAATGACAATGATCGCCTTTCTAATGATGAGAACAACAGTGAAACTACACAACAACTGTCCACTTTGGACAGGCGAAAAATGTTTGAAAATCGTATTTCAATAACCTCTGACGGTGGAAACGATCCAAATGGAGGATCGGACTCATTTGAGGATAGAAAGCCGCGTATGTCAGTAGCAGAGAGAATGAAAATGTTTCAGCAAAACTCAGCTGGAGGGGGAGGAGGTAATACGGAGGAGGAAAACAATTCTAGTCAGTCAAACAATAGTCACAACAATGCAACGCATCACAAAATAACTACCATGAGTAGCGAGGACTCTTCCAGTGGCCAAGATGAGCAAATGGATAACTCGGGAAAAGATCGAGAACCCTGTCCTGCTCCGATTGCCAAACCTGAGCGAAAATTTACGCCTCCAAAACAAGAAACTCCAGTAGTAGCACCACCAGCAGCACGAAAACAGGAAAAAAGTGCTGAGTCTGTGTCTGCCCCAACCAAACCAGCAACGTCAAATAAACGAATAGACACTGTCTTTGGTCAGGTTTCGAAGTACAGAAATTATAAAGCAGCACCATTGCATAAGAAGATGCATATTGAAAACCTCAGGAATATCAGTACAACATGCCCTGGTGAAAGTGAACTCATTCAAGGTAATTAGAGTAAACGAGTATGGGTGTTATAAAGTTGTGAGTTGTGACCTGCAAATTATGAAATATAATATCCGATAATTAATTCTGCCATCAATAATTTGTTGTAATTTTAGCGAATCCTGATCGTGTGGCTGTTCCATTAAATACTCCTGGAGGCAAAGTTGCCATATTTGAATTGAGTAAACCTGGTCGTCAGCCAGATGGTGTCATTCCAGCTCTGGTTCATGGAAGTAAAGTAATGGATTTCATGTGGGACCCCTTCAACAATAGTCGATTAGCCGTTGGAGACGACTCGGGAAAACTTTGGTTATGGATTATTCCTTCGGGGGGTCTAAAAGAGCAGACAAATGAAGCAGACTTCACTATGGCTGCACATGCAGAGAAGATTTACTTTGTCAGATTTCACCCGTTAGCAGAAGACGTTTTGGCCACCGGCTCCTATGATATGACAATACGCATTTGGAATTTGAACACTCGAGATGAGATTGCACTGATTAGGTGCTTCGATCAAATTCAAATATTTTGCTTCGCTTGGAGTCCATGTGGGCAATATTTTGCGACTGCGGCCAAAGACGGAAAATTGAGGGTGTATGACCCCAGAGAGCAAACAGATCCCATAGCAATTGGCCAGGGACCAGCTGGAGTTCGTGGAGGACGTGCTACTTGGGTTCTAGATGGAAAGTTTTTGATTGTAGCGGGTTTTGACAGATCTTCCGAACGACAGTTACACATGTACAATGCCTCTGATTTGTCTAAAGTTACATCCGTTTCACTAGATGTTTCACCAGCTATCCTTGTTCCCTTATATGATGAAGATAGTTCCGTATTGTTTCTCAGTGGTCGAGTAAGTCTTGGTTACACTATAATTAGTATGCAAGTAACACATTTATTTATTTACGCATTTAATTATGTGTAGGGCGATAGCACCATCTTCGCTTATGACGTCATCGAGTCTTCACCTTATCTGCTTCCTTTGAGCCCTCATCGTTGTAGTGGAGCTCATCAGGGAATTTCCTTCCTCAAAAAGAATGCATGTGAGGTACAGAATGTGGAATTCGCTAAAGCTTACCGCCTGACAGAAGTCGTCATTGAACCTTGGTCGTTTACTGTTCCACGTGTTAAGGTATTTAACAAAAAATCGGTTATTGCAATAGCTGTAACTTTTATCGAGAAGTTAAAAATTTACTCATGTTTTTAAAAATTACGACAGAGTGAATACTTTCAAGATGACTTGTTTCCGCCTACCAAAGTATTGTGGGAACCAACGATGACAGCGGAGGATTGGACAAATGGAAGTAACGTTTGTGCCGAAAGGATTAGTTTGAAACCAACATACATGCGTTCTTGTAAGCTCACTGCCTTCTTAATTTCTAACTATAGGTGTAGAATGCATGCATCTATATATATAAAATTAATGCCTCGAAACAAGGCTCAAAAGTTCAAAAAAGTGGCCCCCGTTGGATCCCTTTTTAGGAAAATCTAAGCAATTTTAAGTGTTCAATTT